>CATNWA010004953.1:432500-473208 GCA_951230385.1 Staurois parvus
ATTTGCTCTTTCAGCATCCGGTGATATTCATTTCATCTAAAGGTAAGCTTTATTATAAGCTTACCTGTAGGTAAAAATCACCAAGGGGACTTTACTGCCACTTTAACCACCTCCCGCCCGCCATATAGTAATATGACGGATGCAAGGTGGTTCTTTCGTTCTGGAAGGACGTCATATGATCTCTTCCCATTCTCACCGCGCATGTGCGGCTCAGGGAGCGCGGACACAGCGGATCACCAATCACGGAAAGAGCCGAAGAGGTTGGCTCGGTCATGTGATCAGCTGTGTCCAATCACAGCTAATCACATGTAAACAGGGAAATACCGGTGATCGTCATTTTTCTCCTCTCGAGCTGTCACGCTGACAGCTTGAGAGGAGAGCCGGTAATCAGCTTTCCGCGGAGGAGACATGTACACTGATCATCAGGGCACTGATGATCAGTGTGCCCTGATGATTAGTGTAGCCCCAACAGTGCCACCTGTCAGTGTCCATCAGTGCCTACCAGTGCACATCAATGCCACATATCAGTGCCCATCTGAGCTGCCTTTCAGTGTCACCTGTCAGTGCCACCTATCAGTTGTGCCAGTCAGTGCCACCTATCAGTGCGCATCAGTGCCGCCTATCAGAGCTGCCTTACAGTGCCCGTCAGTGATGCCTGTCAATGCCCATCAGTGCCACCTACCAGTGCCTCCTCATCAGTGCCACCTATCGGTGCCCATCACTGCAGCCTCATTAGCGCACATCAGTGAAGGAGAAAAATCACTTATTTACAAAATTTTATAACAAAAAAACTAAGAAAAACGTTTTTTTTTTTTCTAAATTTTCAGTGGTTTTTGGTTTGTTTAAGAAAAATGAAAAAAAACCAGAGTTGATTAAATACCAGCAAAATAAAGCTTTCATTTGGGTAGAGTGTTGCATGACCGTGCAATTGTCATTCAAAGTGTGAAAGTGCTGAAAGCTGGAAATTGGCCTGGGCAGGAAGGGGGTAGAAGTGCTCGGTAGGCTTGTGGTTAAATGATGTTTAATAAGAGAAATAATAATACAATTCCAACACCAGCAACAGTAAACGAAAAATAATATGAAGTGACAAACAGACATGAAAGTGCAGAAACCCAAATAACAACCTGACTGTTCTAAATGGAAGGAGCACACATAAGCAGGGCAAGGTCAGGGCTGAGACGAGAAGCGAGGAACTGGGAGCAGGTAGGACACAGGATCAGGTACAGGAAAAAGGATCAGGCAGGAACACACACGGCTCACAGGAAGAACACAGAAGCACTGAGCCTCAGTTATGGACGGGCTTAAGTGCCTCTCAGCAGCCCACATCAAGTGCAGCCTAATTACTTGGAAAGCCTGGCTGCTGTCCACCGGAACTGTGCCCTTCGACTTCAGGCTCCAGGAACAACAGTGCCACCAGCAGGTGACCCAGGTAATGAGTCCTGACAGTTACTTTCCTGTGAAGACCAGAAGTTCAGGGAAGCTGCACTGAAAACGCTTTAAACTGCAAGTTCTGGTGCAATAATTTTTACAAATGGTTTACTGGGGAATGTTTTTTTATTTTAAACAAATCCTAGTCTGTGAAATCCAAAATATTAGTGCGGCGCTCTATAGATAATTAAGTGATAAACTATCACTTATCTATAGAGCGCCGCACTAATGTTTTGGATTTCACAGAATATGATTTGTTTATTTTATGTAATGGAATGTGGCAGCAGATTATTTGTTTAGTTTATTTCATTGAAACTTATATTTTTCATAGCGCAGTTTGTGTTTTGAAGGTCAATATTTGACCTAGATAAATACAGTGTTTTTTATAATGTTTTTATTTTGTCCTCCGTCTGTTAAGCTAAAAACAACTAGGGTTTCATATTGCTATAATTTTCTCCTACTCCATCCAAAACTGAAAATAAAATTAGTGTGTACTTTTTAACGCTACATAAATAATACAATAGAAAAAAAGTACTCTTTACTCAGTATGGAGTTACTACCCTAACATGAGAAATGTGCTCTGTTCCTCCCCTTTTAATGCATGCTTGTAGGCCTCACTGGTAAGGAATGGGTGCATTACAGGAGAATTTGAGTTCCTTGTAATATTGACCTCTTTTTGAGGAGTCCATGCCCCCATTTACTTATTATAAAAATTGTTTCCTTCTGCCTGCAGAGATTGTGTGTCATACAGTTACTCAGGCATAGCTGTGCAGCAGCGCACTTTATAACCCAGATTTTGATTAACAAATGTACCCAGGTAACTAGGTTATGTTTACTGGCCCCGATAGATTGTGTTACCCACCTGCTGCTGGTATGGAGAAGGATTATCGGACTCTGTACCCGGGCTATATAATCTTTTGTTAAAAACATTGCAAAATTAAATCCTTTAACCTGCATTGCTAACCTGATCCGAGTTCTCACTTTGGTCACGTTGGAGTTGTAGGATTTCTGAGCTAAGATTTGAAGAATTAATTTGATTACTGAACAGATGTATGCAATGGGAACATTGGGCGTTTACGTAAGAGACAGTATGCAGTGCGTCTTTATCAATTTGGAAAGTAAGGTCACCTTTCCTCATTTACAGTTTTAGTGGCAGGTGGCAATTTAAATAAGCATTCTTCTATCCACGTAAGGCTAATCTCTGGCCAAAAAGCTAAACCCTGTGGCTCCGTGTACACTGCAGCTGATAAACTCACGTTTAGGAGCTTTTCTGTCATTTGTTCAGCAGCCCCTGAACTCCCCCTAATGTTTTCCTAGGTATCCATGTACACTGTTGTTTACAGGCAGTTGAGTTTACAGTCGTTTTTTTGAACGCACCAAACTTGCGTTCAGGAATAGATTTTTATCAGCGTTTCAAACGCTTGTAAACACGGCTAACCGCATTTATACACATTTTCGTTTGGAAAATTTTTTTAAGGCTACGTTCACACTAGCCTTGTGTGCAGGCGGCAGAGAGGCGTTTGGGAAGCGTTTTTACCGCTTCCCAAACGCCTCTGCCAATTCTGCACATTACAGCACATGGTGCTGTTCTAACGGGAGCGTTTGCGTCGCGGCAAAACGGACGCCTCTGGTCGAGTCAGGAGGCTTTGAAGCCTCCTATTCTCGTCTATGGTGCCGCTCTGCAAACGCCCGGCCGGTTGCGACGCGGTTGCGGGGCGTTTGCGGAGCGGTAACACTACTCAAACTGCATTATAGGCGTTTGTGGGGCGTTAACGCTCGGCAAACACCTAGCAACCGCCGCTAAACCGCGCATGCAGCGTTTACGGAGCGTTAAACGCTCGGCAAACGCTGGACCAACGCTTGCCAAACGCTATAGGGGCGTTTGGCAAGCGTTGGTAAAACAGCCAAGTGTGAACGAGCCCTAACTCTTCCATTTCCAGATGCTGTCCAGAGCCTTTTTTCATCAGAAAAAATGCATGCAAAACATTTTCCCAGTACTCAGATGGACCTGGTACACCATACTTTGAGGTTTCGCATGAAAGAAAATATGTTGGACACTGCTGCAATAATTTCTGCACAGAAATGAGCTGAAACACATCCAAACACCACAAAAAAAAAAAACAGCTAATCTCAATGAATACTGCTCTCTCTGCTCCTGCTCTCTCGATTTCTCTCAAAATGTCTGAAATAGTAAAATTTTTACTGTTTTTCAGTGCATTCTGGGCATTTTGGAAGGTCTCCTGAGGTTATCTTTAAACAGTGCTAAACGCAAACGCTCATAAATGCGGTATGCAAACGGGACTAAACAGATGTTTTTTAATCTACGTTTTCCAGCAGTCAGTTTCCATCATTCAGAAGTGTCCCGTGTACATGGAGCCTTACATGGTTAGATTGAAAACAGACATTTCTAAACCCACAGTTAAGCCATGGGAAGGCACCCCCACCAAAACAACTCTCTAAACTGTGGCAAATTTTGCTTCAGTGGGGGAAAAAAAAATCCCTACTCATATGTAAAATAAATAAGATAATGCATGTAATCAGCATTCTATTTTAATATTTCTTACAAATTCTGGTAGCCATTTATATTTTGCGTACTTATCATTTTTAGGCCTTGTGACGGGCAAGTTTTTAGTTGAAATGAGCTGAATACATTCCTGATACATCAGAATGAAAAGGCATGCTGTTTTACAGTTTTCTTTGAAAGCAGCCTGCACTTTAAAGCCTGCCCCCCTCCAGCTTGCTGTAGAGAGTGAGCCTTAAGTTTTGTGTGGAAGCAGTGGTCTATCTGCAGAGGTCCCAACACACCACCTGCTGAGTCAGAGCTAGAAAATAAAAGAATAGAATAGAAAGGAATAGAATATAGCCATCTTTTGAAATTGGAATTTTGAGTAGAATGTAGCTGTCTTTTGAAATTTGAATTTCGAATTTTGAAAGTAATAAAATAGAATAGTCTTCTGAAATTTGAATTTTAAAATGCACAGAATAAAATGGAATAGAATAAAAAGGAATATAATTGGGAAAATAAAAGAATGGGGAAACGAAATGGAATGGAATAGAAAATAGTGGAATGGAATCGGAAAGAATGGAATTAAATCGGAAAGAATGGAATTAAATCGGAAAGAATGGAATGAAATAGGAAAGAATGGAATAGAAATATAGCTGTCTTCCGAAATTTGAATAGAATAGAGCCAGCTATTCTTCACAATGAATTTGGATCGATTCAATATTTTTGATTTGAAGTCTTCTAATCCATTGGAAAAATGTGAATCCAGTCGAAAATGAATAAACAAATCTAAACTAAATGAAGTTCATTGCAAATGCAAGGAAACAAAATTAGTAACTTACCGAATCGATGAGAATTAAACAAATGTTTTGTTCTGCACGTATGCTCAAAATTAAAGTCTATACATTTCTTTGACAAGGTCACATCAGCGGTAAGGTACAATGTTTCAGGGCCATGCAGGGCCCCTTTGTCAGGCATGCCTTGTGACCTGCTCAAATGTTTGGATGTTAATTGTTTCAGTCCATGGTGTGTTGGTGATATATACTTTTGATCTATTGTGTTACCAGTCTCCAGCTGGTATCTGCTACAGCACCTGTTTATTCTGCAGTCTTTTCCATATGTGTGTGATGGGAATGTTGCATGTTATATTACAATCCAGACACAGAATGTTAATGCTAGGGTCAGTACATAGTCTAAAGGTGCAAGATGTCGCACTTTCCCACATATTTTGACCAAATGGTCAGACCCTTAAAGGAGCAGGTTCAGCGAGCTTCAAAACAGGGAGAGAACAAGCACAGGGCAAACATTTGTTCTTCATGATTCCTCAACTTGGTAGCAAAACTTGCGTATACTACTTCATATTTTACACTCACAACTCTGATGGTTTTTTACCTGTTGTATAACTGATGTACAGGGACTGAAGTAAACTAGGCTCACCCCTCTGACTGCTAAAGCCAGACAACCTTTTCTGTCCAGTTAAAAAAAAAAAAAAAAAATCATTCTGCCCTGCACTTTGACTCCATGTGTAGAACTTACAGCTGCCTAATATTGATCTCTTGCTTTTCTCTGTGGAATCCATACTACCTGGGCACATTCAATTTTAATTTTTGGACAAGTATATTGGGGATTTCCAAGATGATTAAATTCTTCCAACATGGAGGCTTTATTGTGCTCATGTTCTGAATTTTGTGTGTGGATGGTTTGTTTACTAAAATAATTGCACTTCCATGTTCTGTGTACTGTGGGAGACCAGATATAGTGAATGCAGGGTCCGGGGAGACCAGATATAGTGAATGCAGGGTCCGGGGAGACCAGATATAGTGAATGCAGGGTCCGGGGAGACCAGATATAGTGAATGCAGGGTCCGGGGAGACCAGATATAGTGAATGCAGGGTCTGGGGAGACCAGATATAGTGAATGCAGGGTCCAGGGAGACCACATATAGTGAATGCAGGGTCCGGGGAGACTGGATATAGTGAATGCAGGGTCTGGGGAGATCAGATATAGTGAATGCAGGGTCCGGGGAGACCAGATAGTGTATGCAGGGTCCGGGGAGATCAGCTATAGTGAATGCAGGGCTGGGGATTTAGTAACACTTTTTAATGTATGTGTATATTTTAAAATTCTTTATTGTGAATGTGCTTCAAGGCTGGTCCTATCCTTTCTGATTAGTTTTCAGTTCCTAGTTTCCAAGTCCTCTCATGCCTCCTGAAGTATAATGCATAGTCTTTGCTTCGGGTGGCACTTTGCCAGCTCTCTGAAACTTGATGTATTGCCTGCTTCCTTTGATTGCAGCAGACAGAAGCTTTGATTCCATCTTTGTATACACTGCCTCTCAGCTAGGAACATGCTGTTCTGAGCACTTAATAAGAGGTCAGGGCTTCAGTCTGTGGGTAGGAAAACAGTTTCTTGTTTAAAAAGTTTGGATTTCTTTTTTTTTTTATTTATTTAATTAACCTGCGTAGTGGTCTGAATTTCTTTTAAACAGAACACACAGAGCTGAGACAAATAAAATGGATGTGCTTTAGTTTTCTGCCTGCCCCTCTTAATTAAGTGTTCTTGCATGGCAGACCACTTACTGTTGTCTCACATATATATTCTTATTATTATAGCCAAATTTACCCCCCTAATACACTACATAGACAATAATATACCAAAACGTGCGGATTGTTCCCGATTGGTGTGCTATTACTTTGTGGAACGTTTCGCCGAATGGTTCACGAAATATCGGCGTTTGTGTGGTGAAATTGGTCCCATAGGAATGAATGGCGGAATGTTCAAAGCTAGAGTGGGAGCTGACAAAAGCTAGAGTGTGAGCTGAAAAATCAGGACATGATTTCTAAACTGCCATCACTCCCTCATTTTCAAGCCCATCTACACAAATCTTATATCAAAACGTTCAGCTATCCCTGCTGCCACTAGGCTAAGCCATAGTCCTGATAGTTTTCACAATATGACCATTCGTTTGCAACTCACGCCGCCCATTGACATTCATTGAAACTCCACTCTAGCCACCTCAAATTTGAAGGGCAATTTCTAAACTGCGACTGTGCCTTCATTTGTAATATTTTAGGGACATACTATGCATCAAAATGTAGGTCTGGGTCTTGTGATTCTCAGACTACTGGTGGAGGCAAGAACACTTCACACAATTTCCCCAGAAATTGTAGCTTTTCTAGTATGTTTATACTCTACCGATTAAAGTAAATCTGTTGTAGACCTTGGCTGTTACAATTGAACAATAAAATGCATAAGCAGAGGAAACTATAAAGCCTGTCTCAGGAGGAAAATTTGGCCTCCACGTTCCTTTTAACATCACTATAAAATTGTAGTCATTTGACCACTGCAGTGCCCACTTTTCCATTGATGTCACGTTCTCGGAGATCTTTGGCTCACTTGTCATTCAAGGTCATTGCCCCAAGATGTAGCATGGTTGGTACTGTTGGATGCAGGCAGAGATAAACTGTTATGTATCAATGTACCAAGAGACTCTAATGGCACTTGCTTCCTGATGTCACCCCCCCTGAACTGCTGAGGGTGTGATGGTTGTGCCAGGGAAGAAGGGGCTGGAGGACACTGGATGTCACAAGCCCTGACTGAAGAGGGATTGTTCAAGTTCCCCATGAAAATTGAAGCTGGAAATTAAGTTGATGCCCCAGGTTTTCAAGATGAGGAAAACAAATTCTAGACAACAGTATGAAAGCAGTGGAAGAAATGTCAAATGAGATATAGGCAGCATATATGCAAATCTCGACTTTTTCTCCCATGACACCATTGCTGTAAATTTTCAGAGGGTCCTGGCACTGGAACAGATATAAGGATTAACTAATATCACACTGCCCTTCGTGTGATATTGAAGCAGCCTTTGGGTGGCCTTACATAAGCAGATATCTCCCTGATAACACCATCCTCTAGTGTGGTGTTAAGTTTTGGGGTTTACCATATTTCTTTTATGATGGTGACAGTGGTGTATGTGCAGTACCTCTGGTCCATAGAGTAAAATTTAAGGCCCATTGACAGGATTTTCCGATTGGCTGGAAAATGTCATTGAGAGACTTAGGCCTGTGACTGCTAAATAAGATTTATTTATTTTTTTGCATTTTTCTATTTATAGGAAGGCATTTGGAATAAGTAGCCCAGGGAAAACAAAAACACTCTGTTATATGAGGCTTTACAGACCTGTTTTTACAAATGGCACAATTGTATTATACAAAGTCCAAAGAACTCCATAAAGATAAGTAAGAAGCAAGACAAATATCCAGCTGGGGTTCAAGCAATTCAAGAACAGGAGGTCTGGACCTGGGCATTGGGGGAAAGTCCATCTTTAGGGAAGGTGACATCAGGAGCTTATCGTGAACCTCATGATATGACCATATAGTCGTGCTAAAAGGGATCTTAGGTCTCTCATCCCCTAAGGCCTCTGACACCCTGACAGTTCTGTTTCTTGCAACAACTCCCCAGTAAAAGGATTACTAGACAAGAAGAGAACCACTCCCCTGTTTCTACAGTGTCGCTGGCTGGACGAACGAGGTGCCACTTCCCCATTGATGTGAGATCCTACAGCATTTTAGCCAGTGAATGACACCATAGAAACAGGTGAGTTGTTTATTTTCCTTCTTTATCAATACTGATGCTGGGGAGTTGCCAACAATGGAAAAATCAATAGTGTGTGAAAGGCCTAAGCGTTTAAACAAAAAAAAATAATTCAAGCAATGCTCAACATCTGAAGCAGTTTTCTGGCTAATTGGGTTTCCTTAATTTATCTAGCCACAGAACTCAGGTGATCATTTGTGTCTGTAGGTAAAGGAATAATTTGTCAGCCTTCTTCTACAATTCAATTTAAAGTGGAACTTCACTCATCAATCAACATTGATTGTTTTTATTTCTTATGCTGCTAGCATTAGCAAAGAGATAGGAAAATATATATTTAAACTTTTTTTTTTTTTTTTTTTTTTTTTTTTTTACATGTCTTCAGTTACTTCATGGTTTCCATGCCTAGGCAAATTATGTCATACATCCCAAGAGTCTTGAGGAAGGGAGGGTTCTCAGCTAAGCTAATGCCTGAGCTAAGGGCAGATGGATTCCAGGAAGTAAATGCATGAATCATCTGCCCTTACTCAAGATGGCCACAGTCAGAAATGCCAAGGTGCGTTTTCAAAATGATTTCTCGGCAAAATAAAGCATGGCGACATGGATGAATGGGGGAGTTTGCTTTGAATATTAACAATGAATAACATTGCATTTTTGGTTTGTGGTGCTCAGATGCAGTGCAGTTCCACTTTAATTATTTTTGTTCTGCTGAAGATTAACTTAAAGTTAAGTTGTCCAGCATTTAAAAAAAAAAAAAAGCAGCTCTGTTTGGACTCCTTTCTACAGCACGGTCACCTGCATGATTAGCTGTCTAGATGCCCAGTACTGGTTCTGTCCCTGATACAATGTCACCCAACTCACTCCTTATGAGCCCAGACTTTCAGAGATGCACCCTCTTGGTGTGCATTGTGCGTTCTCACATTGTCCTGGTCTGGCATTACGGCTCACATTCAGTTTGAGAAGATGGTTCACCCATCACCACCTAACACTTAGGCTACGTTCACACTAGCGTTGTGTGCAGGCGGCAGAGAGGTGTTTGGGAAGCGTTTTTACCGCTTCCCAAATGCCTCGGCCAATTCTGCACATTACAGCACATGGTGCTGTTCTTACGGGAGCGTTTGCGTCGCGTTATGGCAAAACGGACGCCTCTGGTCGAGTCAGGAGGCGTTGAAGCCTCCTATTCTCGTCCATGGTGCCGCTCCGCAAACGCCCGGTCGGCGTTTGCGACGCGTTTGCGGGGCGTTTGCGGAGCGGTAACACCACTCAAACTGCATTATAGGCGTTTGTGGGGCGTTAACGCTCGGCAAACGCTTAGCAACCGCCGCTAAACCACGCATGCAGCGTTTGCGGAGCGTTTGCCGAGTTTTAAAAACGCTCCACAAACGCCGGACCAACGCTTGCCAAACACTATAGGGGCGTTTGGCAAGCATTGGCAAAACAGCCAAGTGTGAACGAGCCCTAATAGATGAAGAACCTGTGATGTCGTTGGAGTGGCCTGAAGACTGCAGGAAAGCATATATCTAGTGAAAGGCAACAGGCATCAGGGAATGGGGGAGGCGGAGGGAGGAGGTCAGTTATGAAGCTGGCCTTTATCTTTAATAACAGTTTTATCTAAAGGTTTATAAGATCTAAATGCTTCTTTTGCTTCCTTTCCATGTCATTCAACATGTTATAGCTGACATCACCTACCAATCTACTGTATTAGGCATATAATATGTTAATGCCGTGTTCAAGAGATCTAACCTAGTTTTTGGCTCATAATAGCCTTATTTTTTCTGTAATAATGGCGGAACATCAAATAATAAATAGTGAAGAGCGCAAATTGTACAGATACCAGTCAAAAACTATGCTAATAATCAATGCTTTTATCATAATAGATTTCCTTGTCCTTGGCACAAACTGAAATTAAAATGTAACTCTTTGGCTCCCTGAGAGCTTGGACAAAGCCATCCTCTGCTAGCCTTTCTGAAACACAGTTCTCTGCGAGTGAAATATTCCTTCAGATCTGCAGTTTTGAATGGAGAATTACCATTTTTTTAATGCATTCTTTATTTTTTTTCAAATAATCGGGTAATGTACAGCTAGAACATAATTTTATTTAAAAGCAGTACACAGTAAATTGAAATTTCACTTTGTCAAATTATTAGTAAAAAAAAACCAGATAAAATGTACGTAAGTCATAAACTGGTAAAGATAAAGTAGGGATATTGCAAAATGCATGAAAATATATATAGCAATAACAATATAATGGTCGTGAATAGAGAATACATGTAAAGGGACACCTAATATTCAAGGTTTTTTAATGTTCTAAGGAAAGGATGGAGGTTGCCCAACCCCAGGAATAACCAGTAGAAGACATCTCAAAAGCCATTGCTTAACAAAGGTGGGGCCAAATTCTGCACAGAAAGGCAAGGATCGAGAGAAGTTGTGGAATCTACCAAGTGGGAAGCACCCCCACCCCCATCTCTGCTCAAAAAGGGCTCCAGTGCCAGTACACATTTCAGAACGCAGAACCTAAAATAGGCTGTGTACTGGTTGTGAGAATGTTCTTCTGTACATGAAATTTCTAACCTATAGAACAATACTTTTAAGGCTCTTATTACTTAACTTTGACAACCAATTTGTCACTGAAACATTTTTTTTTTAAATGGCTAATATTGGTACACCAAACAAGAACTAAAAATTTTAGTATTCAGATAATTCAAAAAAATTCTCCTTTGCTGGACAAAGACAAAGAAAGGCAGGTGACAACAATGTTTCCAGGTTTAGCCCATGTCTCCCTGCTCCCCTATATAGGCTTCAAACATGTCTAGTTGTTTCAGCTCTGAGGAAGGGAGCCTGTCTCCCGAAACGCGTTAGCACACCGTCGCAAGATCAACACTTTCTGGGACTGTCACATTGGTTCCTTGCTTTTATTTATGACTCTTGGTTTGTGAGTATATACTTTTATCATTCTCAATTTTTTTTTTTTTTTTTTATCACGGTAATGCACGAGGAGAGTGCACCATTTTTTTTGCTCTTTTCCATGTTGTCTCCCTGCCAGCAGTCTGCTCCTTGGACAATGAGTAAGCACCATCAAATTGCTTAAATGTCCAGGCACAGGACAGGCAGGTCATGCTGGAAGCTGTAAAGCCAAAATATGAAATAATGGTTTTTATCTTCCTGGTTATGCTGTGCGGCAGGGGAATTTGTGTTACAAGGCTGGGTGAAGACAAGTGCTGTGTGTATGTATATATGTGCAAATTGAAAAAAAATGTGTAAGTGTGAGTTTCCACCAGTCAAAATGATCAATACAAATAGGCATCTGAAGCTATGTGTAAATTCCATTCTTCTACTGATTAATAAGGCTACCTGCCAAATTAAAGTACCTACGGGGGGGAGGGTTAGATGTAGCAAGTACCAAGCTTGACTTTTTGGAAAATAAAAGATTTGACAAAAACATTCATGTATATATGTATATTTGAATCTATTGATCATTTTGACATGTAGTAAATTGATTTTTCTCTGATGTGCTCAGTTTGCCAAGGTTGCATTTTTAATTTAAATATTACGGCGTGGTATGTGCCAATCGCTTTGTATTCTTTCACTGTAGTGTAAGAGTTTGGGAATTTTTTTCTTTTTTTTTTTTTTTTTTAAACTTACTATTTATCCACATACTTTATTGGCGTGGGACACCAACAGCTTTGTAACAGTAGTTGGCTACAGTGGATGTATACTTGTAGCTGTAAATTGTTAGTGTCATGACAGGATGATATGGGTAGCTATGGAAGCTTGCTAGTATGTATCCAAGTGCCAAGAAGGCTCAGATGACTAACTGTTCTTGTTCATTTATATTTGTTTTTTGTCTGCTTATCAATTTCCAGTTTGTTGGAGTTTTATATAAAATCAGAGCTGAATAGTAAGTTTTTGGTCTTTCACATGTAATTTTTAGAGTCGGGCATTAGCAAACTTGTTGAGATAGTTTTTTTTTGTTTTTCCTCCACAGGTTCTAGAGACTTTTGCGGCTCGTCTAATACAGAACAATGTGTTTACACGTAGAGAGATCTCCAGCCTAACAAAATATCAGATCATTCTATTTCGAGATCAGTTCCGGAAGAACCCACCTTCTAACATTGTGGCAAGTATTCTTGATTCATCATGTGCAGACACAGACTTCCAACATTATATACAGAAGGTGCTGCCCTGGACTGTGGTGTGTGTAAATGTTGTTTGCCCCTGGCTCTGTTTTAAGGAAGCTGAGGTGACAGGACTTATCACCTGTAAACATCAGTCTACAATAACTCTAAGGGTTGTGGTTGACTGAACCTGCCATTAGGGAAATATAATGGTGGCTATTACAGATACTCTTCTGAAAATGCTAGTTGCCCTGGCTATCATGATTATCCTATGGTCTAAATCAGTGGTCTCCAAACTGAAGCCTGAGGGCGGATATGGCCCTTTGCTTGCCTTTATCTGGCCCTTGAGGCACTATTCCATACATTGACACCAATGATGGGGCACTATGCTTCTAACTGACGGTCTCCAACTGACACCAGTGATGGAGCATTATTACTTCCACAGACTGCAATAATGGGTTACTATTCCTCACACTGATGCCAACTATGGGGCACTATTCCTCCCACTGATATAAACAGTTGGCACTATTATCCCCACGTATTCTAACAGCAGTGCACTATTCTTCCCATTAAAACTAATGATGGTGCATTGTTTACTCCCAATCGCCACAGTCCAGCCCTCCTAAAGTCTAAAGGACAGTAAACTGGTCCTTTGCTTAGAACGTTTGCAGACTTCTGGTCTAAATGCTTTCTACATCATTGAATAAGTGGCCGTTTAATAGTAGGGACAGATTTTGGTGGACCAAAAAATGTGCCATGGTGTCACTGGCATGGTGAAAGGTGGGTGTTACCAAAGAACATGGTTTATTGTGACTTATTATTATTATTACATCAAGTTTATATAGCACCAAAGGGTTTGCTCAGCGCTGTGCAATAGAGGGGGGGACAATACATGAAACAGTACAGCAACTACAAACAGCACACGAGGGGTTAGAGGGCCCTACTGCCTTCATCTTCCAGCTTCAATCTCCTTTGTGACTTTTTGGGATTGTGACTTGATGTTTCAAGACTACTGCAAAGGAAGTCAATGCAGAAAGACTTTCCTCTGCCAGATGCTGTGATTGCAGGTCTAAACCGGGATCATTATCTGTCTATCTCATCATGTCACTGACTGTGGATCCTGCTGTGACTGATGTCTAAGTGAAGTATCCTGTATTCCGGGCTACCAGCTCCATATATCTTATCAGTACTGGCCCAGTGGATAGATTCTCCTGTTCTGCAAAGGCAATTCTGTAATGACGCTTATGAAGATGATTGTTTTATACATTTACATTGTGAAGGTAATATATATGGTCTGTATTAACTGAATATTTTTGTCTCATGCAGGGGGCACAGATGGGAGTGTGATGGAAGGAGATTTTGCTCTCTGTATAAGCTTATATCATGGCTATGAGCTTTTATTACAAATGGGAACACGCTCTTTATACTACTATCTGCGATCAATAATGGACGGGTCCAAAGGTACTTTTAGGGCTATCATTTGTAATTCATACTGGAGCCATTCTTGGCTTAGCAGTGGTGGTTTTGTTAAGGTGCCCTTTCACAATGTGTATATTAACAAACATGGTTGTCCCTTAACTGGTAGTATACCATTGTATTTAAGACTGGCCCGGATGGGCCACCTTTTCTCTATCTACTAAGAATTTTTTCAGTAAAATGGTAAATCCAGTGTTGCTCCATTGGCCCATGTTTCTATCACCAGAATTGGTAAAAATTAGAATACCCAAGAATAAACCCAAACTTGTTCAAGCACCGTGGCCTACATATTTATGGCCAGCTTAAAATACTGTAGTCTTTATATGGGTTTCAAATTCTGTTTTATATTTTTGTCTATAGTTATTGGTTATTTGTCCAAACTTTTATAAGGAACCTGTTATGAGAGAGATGCATGTATTACCATTCCTAGCGGACGTCTGAAAATGCTAGTTGCTGGTACTCCAACTTCACTGTTTTTTGGGCTACTGCCCCAAGCTTGTGTGCAGGTTGAGTGTTAGAAGTTAAACTGATGTTTAGGTATGGATATGTGCATAGTTACATTGGTCCAGGTTTCACGATTGTAAGTATGTATGATATTTCCTATCACTATGGAAGCTGGAAATCACTGTAGTAGGAATTGCTACTACAGTGATTACTGCTAGCTTCTGGGTCCCATGCCAAGCGACTGCCGTAAAGCTTAGTGAATACAGGTTGCTTGGTCAGCATGGGCACCATTCATAGAATACTTTCCATTTTCTCAATTCTGATTGGACAATGTGGAGACCATGACATCTCCTTACAAAGGAGAGTTCAGCGCAGTTGTCTTTGGATAACTGCAAATGCTAAGGTAGGGTCTTATATGGGTCTGCCTATATTTGATCAGTTGTTTTACATCCTAGTTGCAGACATTACTATACTCGTGTATTGACCTTGTTAATCTTTCCTTGTCAGGTATGTCTCGAGCACGAAATGACCTTGGTCGAAATGCTGACTTCATGAATCTTTACCAGCAACTGGAATCCATTTTCTCTGCTTCCACTGGTAAGTCACAAACTGACTATGGTGGTACTGAAAAACACACACCACTGAAAGTACAGACAACTCCTTGGGTTAGAGAGGAGCAGAGTTTGACCCTTTTCTAGGTTTTGCAAATATTCTTGGACTCCAGCTAAACTCTCCTCCTACCACTGCTTCAGCAGTGACAGCCTGAAATCTTTCAAGTTGAGCTGCTTGTGTCATTAGTTATTATGTCTTTCAATACATTATTTTGGATGATACACTTAAGGGGTGCTATGTCAGGGTTGGGGGGGGGGGGGGAACCCTCTGCCTGAGACAGACATGAATAGAATGGAAGGACTTTTATTGGATCTCTTTTTTGTCTCTGTCCTTCATGAGTAAAAAGGATCTTTAAGACAGGTTGTAAGCAGAAATTTCATCAGGAAAATTGACAACCCTAAGATTCTAACCCTTCACCACTATCTGTCCAACCTATCAAAAAATAGTCATTAAATGCCTTTCCATGATGCCACAGATTTTGTACAGTTGTGTTCAAAATAATAGCAGTCAGACATCACTAACCTGATCAATCACTGTTTTTGGTAGAAATGATATTTCTATATGGCAAATAATTTACAGGTGTAGCAGAGTAATAGAAATCCAACAGACCCAACAGTCATGACATGCATGCTGCTGATTCTGTGTAATTGAATCACTAATTGAAAGGGGCATGTTCAAAATAATAGCAGTGTGGAGTTCTATTAGTGAGGTCATTCATTCTTTGAAAAAACAGGTGGCAATTATTGCCCTTATTTAAGGAAGGAAGGAAGCAAATGTTGTACATGCTGGTTACAGTGCATTTCTCTCTGAAATTCTGAGTAAAATGGATCGTTCCAGACATTGTTCAGAAGAACAGCGTACCTTGATTAAAAAATTGATTGGAGAGGGGAAAACATATAAAGAAGTGCAGAAAATGATAGGCTACTCAGCTAAAATGATCGCAAATGCTTTAAAATGGCAACCAAATCCTGAAAGACGTGGAAGAAAGCAAAAAACTACCATTTGAATGGATAGAAGAATAGCCAAAATGGCAAGGACTCAGCCAACAATCAGCTCCAGGAAGATCAAAGAAGGTCTAAAGTTACCTGTGAATACTGTTACAATTAGAAGACGCCTATGTGAAGCCAAGCTATCTGCAAGAAGCCCCCGCAAAGTCCCACTGTTGAAAAAAAGACGTGCTGAAGAGGTTACAATTTGCCAAAGAGCACATTGACTGGCCTAAAGAGAAATGGTGCAACATTTTGTGGACTGATGAAAGTAAGATTGTTCTTTTTGGGTCTAGTGGCCGGAGACAGTTTGTCAGACGACCCCCAAACACTGAATTCAAGCCACAGTACACTGTGAAGCATGGTGGTGCAAGCATCATGATATGGGGATGTTTCTCATACTACGGTGTTGGGCCTATTTATCGCATACCAGGGATCATGGATCAGTTTGAATACATCAGAATACTTGAAGAGGTCATACTTTTCAAGTCCCTGTGTGAAGAGGAAGCGAGGGGAGAAGAGATGCAGTCTTGCATTGCGCTGGGCTCTTCTCCCCTCTCTTCCCCACACACGGAAAGGAGAGCACAGGTAAACTAAAAACATTTTTTTTACCTTTGTGCAAGCAATGCATTACAATAAAGATGTTTTTAGGTTTAGTATCACTTTAAGCGTCTACCAAGATTTGACTGCTTGGTGTCTTGGGCTATCTAGCAGCTTCCAGATTGGCTACCCTCAATGGGTACCTTGGACATTTTACCTGGACCCCACTATGTGGGGCTGGCCTCTAATGTTTTCTTTGGGCACTGGATCCTCCACATGGCTTGATATGCTGCACTTTATCTCAGCACACCGGCCCGTATCACCCTGCAATGTCAGGCGGCACAGCGCATCGCAGTGCCGGACTTTGCAGTGAATGAAGTGTGTGTTTTTTACACTTCAAATAAAGCTGGTACAAAAAAAAGTGCAGCTGGCAATGGAGAGCTGTTGCAGTACCAAAGCATGCAAATTCACTCTTTAACCCCTTCACGCCTAAGGGTAAAACAAATCTAAATGCCTAAGCACAATTCTGCAACGTTGACATGTAATAGTAAAACCGTACATATCATCACAACTACTTTGTACATCCATGTGACTTATACCTTGATTTTTTTCAGGACAAATTGGGCTTTCATTTGGTGATAAATAGTAATGAATAGCTCCTAATTTTTTTTTTTTTATTATCAAAGGAAAACTGGGCCAAAATAGTAAAAAAAAAAATAGTTTTTTTTATTGAGCTGTGTATTTCTTAGTACGATCATAACCTACCACCAAACAGCAACCCAAAATAAATTCTCCAGCTCTTGACGATTGCAGCGATACCATATATATGTGTATGTTATTTGTTGTTTGTACCCATCCTTCTTAAAGAAAAAAAGGAAAATTTTTTTTTTTTCTTTTGCAAAAATTTTAAAAAAAAAGGTTTTTTATTTTATTTTGGTTTAAAGAAAAAGGGTGTTTGGGGTTTTAGGTTTTTGGGGTTTACCCTTGGTCCGGTTTTTTAAACGGAAAAAAGGGGGGGTGGCCCTTAATTTTTTTTTTGGGATGGACCCCACACTTAATTTGCCTTTCCCCTTCCCCAAAACCGGGAAAACCCCCAAATTACAAATCCATCCCATTTTGAGTGTAAAATTTTTTTCCCAAAAAAAAGCGGAAAAAAAAAGAAACCCTGGAAATTTAAACGTTCAGACCAAAAAAAAAAACCCCCCCCCCCACGAAAAGGGTAAAAAAAATTAAAGAAAAGCAAAAAAAAAGGAATTTTAAAAAACCGCAAAAAAAAAACTAAAAAAACCCAGTGAAAACGGGAAAAATTGGGGAGGGAAAATGTAATAAAAAAAAAAAAAAAATCAAAAAAACGGGGCCAAAAAGTAAAAAAAAAAAAGTTTTTTTTTAAAAAAAAAACACAAAAAAACCCCCAAAAAAAAACCCCAAAAAATTTTTTTAAAAAAAACAAAAAAACCAAAAAAAAAAGTTTTTTTTTTGGGACCCAAAGAGCCCAAAAAAATTTAAAAAAATTTTTTTGGTTTTTTTTTTTTAAAAAAAAGATTTTAAAAAATTTTTTTTTAATTTTAAAAAGCCCCCTATTGCCAAAACATTTTGGAAATAAAAAAACTTAAAAAATTTTTTTCTTTTTTTTTTTCTTTTTTAAAATTTTTTCAAAATTTTTTTTTTTCCCAAACAAAAAAAAGATTTTTTCATTAAAAAAAAAAAAAAAGGGGGCCCAAAAAAAAAAAAAAAAATTTTCATCATAGCCCAATTGGGGGGGGGTTTCCCATTTTAAAAAAGGGAAAGGGTTTAAAACCCCCTGGCTGGGGGGACCTAAGGGAGCCCCCCAAACAAAAATTTTATGCAAAAACCCCCAAACAAAAAAAAACCCATTTTAAAAAGGGTCTAAGGGCCGGGCAAAGGAAAATAAAAAACGATTTTTAAAAGGGGGCTTTGCAAAAAAAATTCTCAAAAATATCCTGTAAAAGCGAAAAGAAAATTTAATTTTAAAATTTTTTCCCGGGGGTACGTAAAGGGGCCCAAAACTTAAATTTTTTTCCCTTTAAAAACCCTAAAGGGAAAAAAAACCTTTAATGTAAAAAGTTGTACCTTGGGGTTAAAAAAAAGGTTTTTTGAAAAAAAAAATTTTTTTTTTTTTTTTTTTTTACCCAAAAGGAAATATTTTTCCCATTTCCTGGGGGAGACTTTTGGCCCTTTTTTTATTTTTTGTCACGTTAAGTTTTTTTTTTCCCCCTTTCCGAAAAATTTTGTAGGGGAATTCAAGGGGGTAAAAAGGGTGTGGGCCCCAAATTAAGGGTGCCTCTTTTTTATGTTAAACCCCCAAAAATAATTCATAAAATTTTCCTTATAAAAAAATTTTAAAATTAAAGGGGTTTTTAATTGAGACAAAAAAAAAATTTTTTTTCCCCCCGGAACCGGGGTTATGTTTTGGGGCCCCCAAAAACTTTAAAATCAAAAAAATACAAAGGAAAAAAAAAAGGCAGAAAGCAGGGCCGGAAAAAACCAAGTTTTTTTAACAAAACAAAACAGCCTTTTTTTATTTTTTTACCCCTTTCTTTTTTTTAAAAACAACTAAAAATTTTTTGCCCTGGGTTAAATTAGTACCACCCGTATAATTAGAACATTGAAGAAAATTTAATTTTTTACGTAAAAATAGCTGTTTGAAGGGGGAGTAAGTTCAAAATTATTTTTTTTAAGGGGAAAAAAAGATAAAATTTAAAAGATTTTTGGAAAAAAAGTTTTAAAAAAAAAATTTTATGAGAAAGGTATTTTTTTAAAAGAGAAATTTTTTTTTTGTAGTGTGTTCCCCCGCAAAAATTTGGGTTCCTTTAAAAGTTTTTTTTAAAAAAACAACGGGGTTTAATTTAAAAATTTTGGAAAAAATTATAAAAAAAAGCCCCGGGACAAAAAGGGTTCTTAGAAGCCAAAAAGGTCTTAGTAAAAAATAATTTTTTTAAAAGGGTTTGGGGGAAAGGGGAACTTTTAAAAAAGATTTTGAAAAGAAAATTAGTTTTTAAAAATTTCCTCTGCTTTTTCAGGCTTTTCCCAGACAAAAAATTTTTTCCATTTTGGAAAAAAAAGGGCCAGACCCTTTTTTGGAAAACAACTTTTTTTCCCAAATTTAAAGCTTAAAAAGGTGGCTAACAAAAAATTTCAAACCTTCTAAAAGGAGCCCCCCCTTTTTTAGGATTCCTTTTTCCCGGGGGAGGGGGGGAAACCCCAAAAAAAAATTTTGGAACCCCTCTTTGAAAAAAAAAACCCCCCGGGGGGGTTTCAACTTTTATTTCCCACATTTTCCCCGGAAGCAAGCTTCTGCCAAAATTTTGTTGTTTTTTTTTTTTTTGTTTTTTTTTATTTTTTTTTTTTAATTTTTTTTAAAATTTAAAATTTTTAAAAAAAAATCAATAAAAAACATACATTTTCGTCCTTTTTCTTTCCTTTTTTTTTTTTTTTCCCCTCCCCCCCTTTTTCCCCCCCCTTTTCCCCCCCCTCCCCGCACCCTCCAATCCCCAAGGCCCAATCAACAAAAATTTTATTTTAAATTTTTTTTTTTTTTTTAAAAATTTTTTTCATTTTCCCCCATCCGGGGAAAAAATTTCCTTCCTTTAAATAAGATTTTCATTAAAAAATTTTTACCCTTTGAAAATTTTTCCCCTTTTTTAAAAAAGGGGGATAACCCTTTTGACCTTAAATAGTCCAACTCTGTTTTTTTTTTTTATTTGTTTAACTTTGTAGGAGCCTTTTGGGGGGGTTTAATCCTAGGGTCTTTATTTTTTTATTTAATTTTTTGTTTCCAAAAACCTAAATTTTTGGGGAAGCCAAAAAAAAGGGGGGGGAAAAGTCCCCTTTGAAAACCTTAACACTTTTTTTTTATTTTTCCCCCTATTGTTTTCAGGCCTGTAATTGCCATTGCAAAAATTATAAAACCAAGGTTTTTTTCCCCCCCGTAAAAAATTCAAATTCCCAAAACTTTTTATTTCTCCCCCTCCTTCTTTTCCCTTTTTAAAAAATTTCTTTGTGTCAACTTAAATTTACCAATTTTTTTAACCCTGTTTACCCCTTTCAATTTTTTAAAAAAACATTCCCCCTCCTTTTTTAACCCCTTGGGTTTTTAATTAATAAACTTTTTTGAGGGAATTTCCCAATTTTGTAAAAACCTCCCTTCTTTTTTTTAAATTTTTAATTTCCCCCCCTTCCCATAGTTTAATGGTATTTTTTTTTAAAATTCCGATATCTATTTTTCCTTTTAAAACCCCTTTTAAAAGGGCTTAAATTTTTTTTTTTCTTTTTTTTAAAAATTTTTCCCCTTTTTAAAAACATTTAAAAATTAATTTTTTTTTATTTCTTTAAGGGGTTTTAATTTTCTTTTTTAAAATTAAAAAAATTTTTTTTTTAAATTTTTTAAATTTTCCCCCCTTTTAAATTAAAAGTCAACATAATTCTTCTAAAATTACCCCTTTTAATTTCCCTTTCCCAAATTCCCAAACCCCTTTTTTTGTATTATTTTCTTAATTTTTGGTTTTTTATTTCTTTTTATTTTTCCCCTTTTCCCCTTTTTTTAAAAAGCCTGGGGGGTTTTTAAATTGGGTTTTTTTAAAATTTTAATTATATTTTTTAAAAAATTTTTTTTATTTAAAAAGGTTTTTGAAAATGGGGGGTTTTTTTAAATTTTTTTATTCTTTTTTTTTTATAAGAAATATTTTGTTTCGTTTTTTTTAGTTTCTTTTTTTTCCAAGTTTTTTAATTCTTTTTTTAAGGGGAAAATTTTTTTGTAGTTTTTTTTTTTTTTTTTATTTAAGGGATTGTTTTTGTGGGTTTTTTTAAATTTTTGTTAAAATTTCAGGACCCTTTTTTTATTTTGGTTTTTTTGGGGTTTTCCTTAAAAAAAGGTAAAAAAGTGTTTTTTTTCAAATTTTTTCCCGTTTCCCATTCCCATTTATTTCTTTTTTAAAAGGGGTTCCAATGTCAAATTTTTTGGGGGGGACAGGCCCCCCTTTTGTTCCTTTTAAATCCCAAGGCGCCCCTTTTTCCCTTTTCCTTAAATTTGGGGTCTCCCTTAAAATTTTTCTTCCCCCCCAAATTTTTCCAATCCCCCCACCCCATTTCTTTAAAACCCCACCATTATCAAACCCCTTTTTCCCAAAATTGGAAAAAGGCAACCGGGGTTTCCCTTTTTATTTTTTGGGAAAAATCAAAGTTAAACCCTTTTGTATCTTTTCCCGGGCAAACCCCCTGGTCCCCATGGACCCTTCGGGAATTAGATCTTTCAACCTTTTGCTAGGCCCTTTGCGAAAAAAACTTGGTATGGGTTTTTAAAAAATTGGTCTTGAACCCCTGAGAAGGATTTTTTCCCCTAATTTCTTTTGGTGACTGATGTTATACAACTTTCTATAATACTCCGTAAATACTTTAATGATTTCTTTAGTTGAGTGAACCAACTCCCCCTTAGGGCTTTTTATCTTTTCTATATAATTCCTGTTTTTCTTTTTATTCAGAGCTCTCATTAAGTATTTTCCTGGTCTATCTCCCCATCTATATCTTTCACTTAATACTTTATTATATACTCTTCTCCTCTCCTCTTCCATCAATCTCTCTAATTCGTCTTTTTTATCCATTAACTTCTGTCTTGTTTCTATTGGTATTTTCTTCTTATGTATCTGCTCCAACTCCAGGATTTCCTTTAAGAATCCACTTACCCTCTCTTCTTTCTTTTTTTCTTCCTTGCTCCCATTGCAATCAAGATTCCTCTTATATATGCCTTATGACTTTCCCATATTGTAGCTGTCGATACTTCCTCTGTCTCATTCTCCTTGAAAATATACCTTGATCTCTTCCCTGATCTTCTGCACGATTTCCTCATCCAAGAGAAGAGCCTCATTTAACCTCCATCCTAAGCCTCCCGTCCACCTTTTTCCCCATCCTATTTTCATTATGACAGGGGCATGATCCGAGAAAGTTCTTGTCTCTATTTCTATTTTAACCAGCATTTCAATGAGTTGGTGATCTATTAGAATATAATCCAGTCTCGAGTATATCTCATGTGCATTAGAGAAGAAGGTATAGTCTCTGTCTTTCATATGCATCATTCTCCAAGTATCCACCAATTGGACTCGTGGATCGCCTTCTTCAAGGCTCTCAGAGACCTACCACCCTCTCTCTGCACAAGGGAGGTTGCATCCTTTTGTGGGTCCATACAAAGGTTTAAATCTCCTGCTATTATCAAACGCCCTTTTTTAAACTCTATCAGTTTTTTCAGCAAACCCTTCAAAAAGATCTCCGGTTTCTTGTTGGGGCAATATATATTGGCTAGTGTACACTCAATTCCCTGTAATTTACCCTTCAAGAACAGGAATCTCCCCTCCGGGTCAGTCCTATCTTCCAACTCAAATCTCATATTCCTTGCCAATCCTATTGCCACCCCCTTTGCTCTTTTAATTGGAGAGTCAGCGTAATACCATGTTGGATAATATTTGGATTTTAGTTTCACATTTGATTCTATCTCAAAATGTGTCTCCTGTAAAAATACTACTGACGTAGCCCTGTGATGTAACTCTTTAAACAACTTAAATATTTTTCCAGGACAGTTCAACCCATTCACATTATATGTTATAAACTGTTTTCTTCCATCCTTCTTGATTCTGTCTATCTCTCTTCTGATTCGTCTCCTCCTATTAGGCCCCCCTACTATCTTGCAGCATATCAACCCAACCTCCCCTCCCTCTGGTCCCTCCCGCCCACCCCCCATCTCCCACTCCCCTCCTTCTCTTCTTTTTCCCCTACCCATTTTTAGGCTTATGGACTGCCTACAAATCATTTGTGGATCTGTTTCCACCTTTTGATTTAAAATTTAGGGCGTAAGCTCCGCCCATGTACGTCTCCCCTCTCCTCCGACCCCCCCAGATCCCCTCTCTCTACCAGCTAGACTCAGAAAGAATCTTTACTTCTCTCCCTTAACCGAAGCTTCCTGGAGAACCTCAACTTCCGGGGGGGAGAGACCAGGGGCGAGAGAGAAAAAAAAAAAAAAATTATTTTCTACTTAATTCTCCCTCCCTTCCCTCCCCAACCCCGAAGCCTCCGTCCCCCTACCCCTGACCCGCTGCCAGTCCTCTTTTCTTGTATTCTCTGTATCTCCTTTATCTTCTTCTTCCCACCCAGCTATCTCCATTCTTTGCAAGTCTAGTCTATCACAAAAGTCCCTTAGTTCCTCCGGGAATCTCAAATAGGCTGTGACCTCGTTTTTCCAGCCAATTAGAGATGCTGAGGTACCCCATCTATACTGCACACTCTGTTTTCTCATTTGCTCCAGCAGGGGTCTCGGGGATCTCCTTCTCCATAGGGTCTCTGCTGTTAAGTCCGCATAAATTTGGATAGTCCAATCTCCATACTTAATTAATGATCTTCCCTTAGTTTTCTTCCAAATCTCATCTTTGACCCCATATTTTTGGAACTGGACAATTGTCTCTCGGTCTTTCCTTCTCTGTAGCCTGTTTGAACTTTCCTATTCTGAACACTCCGTCCAACTCGATAACATCTGTATCAGGTCTGTCTCTTATGGAGTTCAGAATTTTTTTAACTAGTTCATATAGCGTTTCCCCTTTTGCAGTCTCTGGGATTCCTCGTACTCTGAGATTACACCTTCTTTCTTTATTTTCTTGAGCTTCCATCCTATAGATTTTTTTCTGGGAGTTTTCCAATTGGTTTATTTTTTTCCTTAGATTATCTATGTTTTGGGCCTGGATTTTAACTTTCTCCTCTGATTCTTCCATTCTTGTTAGCAGGTGTCCCAAATCATTACGGATGGCTGTCATTTCATATTTTTATCGTTTTTTCCAAATTTTGAAACATTTCTATCAACTCCTTCTTATTTGGTACTTGTAGTTCACCATCAGATTCTTTTTTTCCCGAGCCATCCACTATTTGTTGGCTACAACTGCTATTCATGCCCAATGATAATCTAGGACTGTTTCCTAAGCTAGTGTCCATTTCCCCTTTTGCGCTTGCGCCTTGGGCCCTTTCTGGCGTAATATTTCCATATGATGTAAATTTCTTTATTGTTCCTGTTTGGGACCCTTGGAACCTTTTATTCTTCATATTCTCAAGATGGGATTTTACCGCTTCTTTATGTTTTATGGACCAGACAGGCTTGCTGTTTTTCCTATGTGTTTTTACTCTCCTGGGATCCCTGGGCCTCCTCTCTTCTTCTCTTCCAACCCCTGGGAATCCTCCCCTCCCCTCTTTCACCCCTTGGACTCCTGTGTCACTCAAGGGTCCACAACACAGTAAGCCCCCAGCAGCACTCACTCACCCTTCCCTTCTCAGGAGGTGGCTCCAGGCTTATGTGGAGGGCCTTCCCTGCTGCTCAGTCCTGGGGGGGGGATTCCTCTGGGTTTCCGATGCTGTTTTTCTTTTGGATTCGTCCCAGGGAAGCAGGATGGGTCTCTTTGCATTCATGGGTCTCCCTGACCCAGGGTCGGACAGCCAGCCAGGGGGAGCTTGCAGCAATAGACCTGCGGCTCCCTGTCACATCAGGAAGCCGGCCGGTTTCCTCGTTCCCCCAGTAATGCTCCGCGGCAGGTCACATGGTCCCGCAGCGTCTCCTCTCCTCTCCACCGCACGGATCTCCCACTCAAACTTCGCCGGGGGATCCGGCGTGACACTGCAGCCTCAGACCAGCTCCCATCTCCGGCTCTCCAGGTTCACCTCCCACCTCGTCCAGACTCCGGTGAGTCAGCACCTAATGAGGGTCACTGGGTGGGTCGGGAAGCGGGACCCAGCAAGGAGCTAGAGCCACTCGCTCCCCACAGCCGCCATGTTCAGGCTCCTCCCTCCTATGACGTTCTCTCCCGTGTTCATTGTTGTTACCAATAGGAAACCCACCCTGAATAAAGGGTATATGAGTCTGTTAACGCCACTGCATCAACCACCAGGGAGGAAGCAGAAATTTCGCAGCTCAAAGAGAAGCCAGCCAGATTCTGATTTAGGGTGAACTCTGTTTTGGCCCTGTCCACTGTGCATATTACAGGGGTGGAAAATTGGTAGACAGACTTAAGCTGTCACTGTCTGAGGTGAAGAGACCATTCTCCTGTGTCCAAAGTGTTTTGAAGACTTCTGTCACAGGTGGAGAGTGTCAGACATGGATCTTCTGGCTTCCAGGCTCAACAACAAACTTTGTACGTTTGTCTCCAGGTCGAATGATCTTCTATATATAACACAAAAAACAGCGCAAAAATTAAATAAATAAAAATAATCACAAATAAATGTCCGTGCAAAAATATATATATAATATTTCAAACATAAGTCCTTATTTTCCCAAAAAAAATATTATATATATATTTTTGCACGGATATTTATTTGTGATTATTTTTATTTATTTAATTTTTGCGCTGTTTTTTGTGTTATTTATTAGTGGTTTTCACTGGTGCACAGCTGCATAATTGTATACTTTCTTTGATTGGCGCTGGGATTTTTTTAGTTTGCGAATGATCTTCTAGCCTTCACGGTGAGTTCTCTGGATGCTCTATGGCAGTGATGGCGAACCTTTTTGAGCCCGAGTGCCCAAACTGCAACCCAAAACCAACTTATTTCTTTCAAAGTGCCAACACTGCAATGAAACCTGAATATCGAGCTTTTGGTTTAGAAAAAACAACTCGTACAGTAATGCAAACTAATTAACAGTACAGGGATGACCAGAGACTGCGGACAGTACAGGGATGACCAGAGATTGCGGACACAGTACAGGGATGACCAGAGACTGAAGACACAGTACAGGGATGACCAGAGACTGCAGACACAGTACAGGGATGACCAGAGACTGCAGACACAGTACAGGGATGACCAGAGACTGCGGACACAGTACAGGGATGACCAGAGACTGCGGACACAGTACAGGGATGACCAGAGACTGCGCACACAGTACAGGAGATGACCAGAGACTGCGGACACAGTACAGGAGATGACCAGAGACTGCGGACACGGTACAGGGATGACCAGAGACTGCGGACACGGTACAGGGATGACCAGAGACTGCGGACACGGTACAGGGGATGACCAGAGACTGCGGACACGGTACAGGAGATGACCAGAGACTGCGGACACGGTACAGGAGATGACCAGAGACTGCGGACACGGTACAGGAGATGACCAGAGACTGCGGACACGGTACAGGAGATGACCAGAGACTGCGGACACAGTACAGGGGATGACCAGAGACTGCGGACACAGTACAGGAGATGACCAGAGACTGCGGACACAGTACAGGAGATGACCAGAGACTGCGGACACAGTACAGGAGATGACCAGAGACTGCGGACACAGTACAGGAGATGACCAGAGACTGCGGACAGTACAGGAGATGACCAGAGACTGCGGACACAGCACAGGGATGACCAGAGACTGCGGACAGTACAGATGACTGCTGACCTTTGGGGAGGTGGGGAGCGGGTACCTGAATTTGACAGGTACCCGCTCTTACTTCCGCAGAGTTTTTTTTTTTATCTTACCTGTTCCTTTATCCAGCCGCGCGCTGTCTTCCCGGCTTCTGTAGTGTGGGCGCTCGTCGGACAGCCGGATGCCCAGTGCGCATGCGCGAGAAGCGCTGTGCTTTGTGATTGGTCCGGCGGCTTCTGGGATCTGTCATGTGTCCCAGGTACCGCCTTACCATTCACAAAGAGCACTGCTTCTTGCGCATGCGCACTTGGGACCCGGCTGTCACGCACACTACAGAAGCCGGGGGAAGACAGCGCGCCGCTGGATAGAGGGACAGGTACGGTCCCACTGCAGAGCTGAGCGGCCGGCCCGGTATTCTGACACGGCAGCGGTGGAAATACCGGACCGGCCGCTCTATATTCGCTCCATAAGACGCACTGACATTTCCCCCCCCTTTTTTGGGGGAAAAAAAGTGCGTCTTATGGAGCGAAAAATACGGTATTCTCCTGGCGTGCCCACAGATAAGGCTCGGCGTGCCGGCTGTGGCACGCGTGCCACAGGTTCGCCATCACTACTCTATGGGATCAGTTCCACCCGATCTATGCCTTTTCCTTCACTCTGCAGTATTGAGATGACAGTTATTCTTGGCATTCTCATTGCACCAAGCTGGCTCAGTCTGATGCAGTTCTTGGACCACATCAGACTCCTGTCAGGCTTTTCCATATCATCCAGGTCTTCTATCCCAAGGAGTGGTTTACCATCCTGCTTCCTTGTTTCTGGCCTTAACAACCTAGCTCTTGAAGCCTAGATCCTGAGGGAGAGGGGCCTGTCAGATTCCGTTGTCACTATACATAGGCAGTTGACTTCTTACAGTCATCTACTGCACTTGGTAAGCATATTTCTTGTGCAAAGCAGGGAATTTCTGTCTCAAGAACTACTCTCTGGGATGATTCCTGTCTTCTCTGCAGTCTGGACTAGATAACCATCTGACCTTGAGTACCATCAGGGGTCAAATTGAGACCCTAACTATTCTTTCAAAAACTGCTTGCCTTGTATTTTTTTTACAGGGGGTCACGCACATTGTTCCCCCCAGTGACTCCATAACATCAAATGTTGTGTGTTCTCCAAAGGCTGTAATTTGGCAAAGAGTTGGTGACCTTTATTTTTGTGGGTCACAGAGACAGATGCCTTCAGGGTTTTTTCTTCCTTCCATGTGACAAGGACATTGTTCTCCAATCTCTGTCCTGCTCACGACATCCCATGGGGATCACCTTAAACTGTCTGGATGTGGTACATGCTGTTTTAGTCTGATCTTGCAGCTACAGCTTGTTTTAACGAAGTTGACTCAGTTTTTCAGTTCTGCAGGTCTCTGCAGGGGACTCTGTGCTTCTTATTCTCCAAGTAAATTCAATAACTAATCATTCAATCTTATAGGCTCCATAAGGTTTTACCTTTCTCTGTCAAAGCTCCCTCCTTCTAGGTCGGTAAGTGCTTCATGGGCTTTTCATCAGCAGCCAGATGTTTCTAAGACCTACAAGGCTGTCACCTGGTTTTCTGTTCTCACGTGTTTTGAAGTGTTTATTATCAGACCTTATCTGGTGCCACCTTGGTCTCAAGGTTCTTCATGCATCTCTGTAAGCTCTGAGCCCCTCTGGTAACCTTACTTGTGGTCCTGTTAGTGTGTTTGCAGTGTTGCCCACCCTCGGTTGAATTCCTTTTGGATGTCCCTATGTACCTGAATTACCATCCTATGTCCCTTTTTAAAATACTAGGATTTTTACTCAATGCAGAGGATTAACCCCTTAGACTCCACAGTGAGTATAAGAAGCATGCTTTACTGCATATACAGACTGATTTTACTGTTGTGTTTAGTAACACTTTAATGGCTATCAAGAAGTAACATTTACCAGTGGTAGCTGACTGCACCTGATAGAGAAACCCTCTTCAGTTAGCAGATCTAACATTATGCTAGTTCTGTGTTTAAATTGAGTTATAAGTGCTACTTGTATAATTTTTGGTCATATCTAATGTTTTTGTTTATTTTTTTTAGATCCTGATGTAAAGCCATTTATCTACAGCCATCCGAAGTTAAAAAAACTGGAGGAAGTTGTTATACAGCATTTTAATTCCTGGAATAAGCTGGGTAGGTTTCTAATACCCCACTGAACTGCTTTGGCGTTTACATCATCCTTGAGATGTTTGCACATAAAGATCAACTCCAGCCATTAATGTGTAAAAGACCATGCTGTAATCCTAAAATGTGTTTTTAAAAGCAGCTAGCATAAGTACCTGAATCGGGCTTTATATTCACTTCAAACAACCCCTGCCCATCAGGAGTGAGATAGTTACCCCTGGTTCACATATCCATGTACCTGCAGTCCGTGTTTTGCGTGGACACGAGAGCCCATTCATTTGAATGGACTCCCGTGCCCCAGGACACGCAGGGAAGAAGTCCCTGCACTTTTTCTGAAAACGCAGCCTGCACGGAAACCTTGGTTCACAGTGGGGTTGCGATTTCCAGTGCGGGTGGTGTGCCATTAGAATTAATGGCACCCGCGGGTGTGCATTCCTCTCTGCGGGTGCACATATTTTTGTACGGATCCACAGCGGCACCACCCGCACATATGTGAACCTAGCCTTAGACATGACTGCCAACAAGACAAAGTGGGAAAGTACATGCCTACTTGGTTTACATGACTAGTGTGGTGATGCTCCTTCTTTGTCTATTCAGCAGCCTGGAGTTAAGTTCTTGACCAAAGTATTTATTTTGCAAAAAGTCATACTAAACAGAGAATTGTTAATTGCCATAATTCACGTAAATCATATATATCATGCCATTGTATTTTTTTTTTTTTGTAAATCCTGTAACTACCTTATTCCTGCAGCACTGTTGTGTGGTCATATCACCTTTCCCAGTTCTTTGGCATCTGCAGGGAAATATCCTTGGCAGGGGATTCAATTACTCTGTTGATGTATGCTCTTCAGTGTGAGTCTGTCTGGCCAGCCCTGATAGTGCTATTCCAGTCATATGACGAAACAAAAGTTTCAGAAGAGCAAATCAAATTTAATTATAAATAGCAATAAAATGTTTTTTAGCTCCCTATAAATATTTTTTTGAACATCAAATGTGAATGTTTTTTGCATTAATATGGTGAAGGTGTATATGGAGTGAGTGATGAATGACACTAGCGTTTATTTTGTCAGATGGCATCTGCATCCAAGGCTCTTTTTTACTTTACAGGTATTCGAAATGAAATTTGATCTATTTAATGCTGATTTGTATTAAAACGAAGCTTTATTGTCATATGGGCAGATCAGAAAGAGGAGGAAACACAATGCTAAGAAAGGCATTGAAAAATGAGCATGTCTCAGTAGAGGTAACCAGCTGGCATACACAATCTCAGCCTGCAGTGGGGACACAGAAGATGGGAGGGACAGGTGATAGCAGAATCAAGCAGGCATATTTTACTCTACACAAAATGAATGCTTTAGTGGCCTTGTGAGTATGCACACGCTGTTCTGTACCATGTAATGAGAGTTTTTCATAGTCTGGGTTTAGTGACCCTTTAAAGCAGAACTTTACTTTCTCAATCAACATTGACTATTTTTATTTCTTATTCTGCTAGCCTTAGTAAATAGATAAGAAGGTATTGTACTTGTTTAAAACTTTTTTTTACCCTTCAGTTTCTTCCTGGTTTATGACCTAGGATACAATGTCATTCATCCCATGAGTCTTCATGGGCATTTTTTCTTTTATCTGGAAGGGAGGAGGAGTTTTCTCATCTAAACACACCTCCTGCTTGAATGCCTTAGCTGAGGGCAGATGGACTCCAGGAAGAAAATGCTGCATTAATTTTCCCTTTCTCAAGATGACCACATCTAGAAATGCTGAGTGGATGTCTTTTTTTTTTTTTTTTTTAAACTGATTTCTCTACAAAATAAAGCATGGAAATATGGTGGGTGAGTTTGCTTTGAATAGTAACCACTTCCTTCCCATAGGAGGTACCTGTATGTCCCCTGGTTGAAGTGGTTCTACCAGGATGATGCCTACAGGTACAGGCATCATCCCAATATTTTTGTTTTCGGCCAACAATTCCCTTGAATATAAAAGCCATCCTAGCGGGGGGACAACCCATTCCGCCGCCCTCAGGTGCCTTTCTGGGATGTCCTGTTATAGGGGAGCCCAGCACTTAAGCTAGTGGTCGCACTGGCTTACAATGGAGGTTTTCAGAGATCAGATAGTCTCAAATCACAGCTATGGTATTAGGAGCTGTAAGCGGACAGTATTTTGTCACTTCCAGTTCCTGTCTTCTGTTTGCAAGCTATTACTAGCTTGTGCAAGCATCGAATCAAACCGATCTTGGTCGGATCTGATGCTGTAAAGGGGCAGAGGAGACAACTGGGGTCTAATAGACCCCAGATATCTCTGTAAAGAGGACTTGTCACTGCTGATTGTTGTCACAGGGGATGTTTACATTCCTTGCAACAGCAATAAAAGTTTAGAGATGGTGTAAAAATAAAAATGAACAAAAAAAAAGACAATTTTTTTAAAAGCCCGCATCCTCCCGTGCTTGTGCACCAAGGTGTTAGCATGTGTCGGTCCTGCACGCAAACCTAAACGGGGATTACACTATACATGTGAGGTATCATGGCAAATTAGAGCAATAATTCTAGCCCCAGACCTCCTGTGTAACTCTAAAAGTGGTAATCTGTAAAGGCATTTAAAGCATCACCTATAGAGACTTTTAGGTACTGTAGTTTGTCGCTGTTCTACAGGCGTACGCAGTGAAGTGTGACAGGCTGGGTATCTATTCGCCGTAACACCATCTTTTATATTCTTCAAAAAAATGGGTACTATATTGTATTTGTGTGCACTAATATTCATTTTTTTCAAAACTTGTGTTTTATGTGCCATAAAAAAAAATTGCAGCACTCACAATTTTATTCTCTAGGGCGGGGATCTCCAAACTGCGGCCCAAGGGCCGGATGTGGACCTTTGCTAGCCTTTATCCAGCTCTTGGTGCACTATTCCTTCCAATGATATGAGGTACTATTCCTCCCTCTGACACCAACACAAGGGACACTATTTCTTACACTGATACCAATGAAGGGGCATTATTCCTCCCATTAATAGCAATGATGGGAATTAATGGTATTAATAGGAGGAATAGTACCCTATGTTTATTTTCACTGATTCTGGACCTGGTGCATTCTTTACCTCCACTGGTCACAACCTAGCCCTCCTAAAGTTTGAAGGACAGTAAACCGGCTCTTTGAAAAGTTTGGAGACCCCTGCTCTAGGGCCTCTGCTTAACCTCCCTGGCGCTATTCCGAGTGTAGCTCGGGGGTTAATTTTCAGTACCAAAAGCGGTAACCCCGAGCTACATTCCGGATTACCCTGCAGCGTTGCTAAGGGATTCCCTCGATCACTTACCTTGTCCTTTGCTCCTGCGATGTCCCCCCTGCAGCAACCCCGGCCAGCATCCGGGTTCTGTTCCCTGCGAGCCTTGGGACGTACGGGGGACGGAACCGGCAGGATATTCAAAAATGTTAAGTTACATTCACTCAATACACTAAAATCTGATAATATAACATTCCTGTATCAAACCATTTCACATACATTTTGTCCCGAGTGCTTTGTCCTGCGCCCTGCCTGCATTTTTACTGTTCTTTCTGCCTGGAAACTGAGAAACGTCCATGGCGTCCAAAACCGTCCCTTTTAGGTTACAAGCGATTTTAGACCAGCTAGAGAACAGCGATAGTAAATTGGAACCACTTGCAGAATTGAGTGATAATGATTCGTGGGGGAAACTCGTCATCAGATACTGAAAGCGATTCTGCGACTTTGCTCAGTGATGTGCGAACTTGGAGCTCTATTTCAAATTTCAGTGGTTTGATTACATTATTTAATTACATTTTATTATTATAATATTTTTTTTATGATTATTATTATTATAATTTATGATTTTGTGTTTCAAATTTTATCATACCCGGGATGTTCACTAGACTTTTGTTCGGACTGATTTCGGTGAGTTATTCCTAAAAATTACAGGCCTACAATAAAAAAAACAACATATTTCCATGCAAAAAAAGTACCGCTTTGAGCACAGAAATACTGACATAATCAGACCGCTAGGGAGGTTAAAAATACATATTTAAAATATTTGGGGTTCTAAGTGATTTTCTAGCAAAAAAATACGGATTTTACATGTAAATAACAAGTGTCAGGAAAAGGCCTGCTCTTCAGTTGGTTAAGTTCCACTTTACCTGTAGTGGTGAAAATGGAGGTCACAGACCTGCCTGGATTACAGGACTGGTAGAACATAATTACACTAATTATTTTTTATCTTAAACCATTTACATGCATGTGTTTTAACTGTAAATTTAACTACTTAACTGTTCATCTTTATCTTTCAAACTATTTGCAGTTCTAGTCAGCCACTCTTTAACAGCATTTACTTTTGTCACCACGTTGTCCTTGTCATCGGGTTACATGAAGCTGCTTTGAGATGGGAATAGTTTTCTGGAATCATTTGTGCTGTGTAAATGGCTTTTGTGGCAAACTGACAGACATTTAGTGAGAAAATACTTTGTGTGCTGATGACACAGGAATGACCTGTGTGTTTTCTAATCCATTTAGAGGAGAGGGTGAAATACACAGTAGTGGGGGAGGGAGAAACGATAATTGAGAGTGCAAATGATACAAACATCAGTATTAATTCTTGCCTGCGGCTTTGTATTTTTTTTCATTCCATGTGTTAAGAAGATGCATGCTGCTATTTGACTTTTTGTAAACAGAAAATATGTTCCGATTTTAGCCTTTGCCCTGTCTGATTACGTTGGTTTTTTTTTTTTCCAAGGGCATTGATTAGAATGTGCTACCAAAAGCATGGTGGTTGAAAATGTTTTCATTTTACTGTAGTTTGGATGTGCTTGAAAGATCATAAAAAACATAACTTTTTCCTTGTTTCAATATTTGATTTGGAAAACCACTAAAGTTCTGTTGTAAATTGTAGCACCTTCAGTAAGCCCATGACTTTACCAAAGGCCAAGTACATCTTTAAAGAAAAAAAAAAAAGTTTAGGATTTTTTGCACAGGAGCCTGCAAAACAATGCAGCTTATACGTTACTATGAGTGCATTAATAACTGCATTTGTGTTCTGTTGTGAACTACAGGCTTGTCTGCTGCGGTGGCAGACAGGACTTGTAGTTCATTTTCAGATCTCTGTGAATGAACGACGTGGTTGTTTGTCAAATTACAAAATAACAATTACAAAATGTTTTTAAGCAAGTTTTCCCAGTCAAGCAATCGTTAGAAACATTTATGTTAAGGGCTGTTCTTACGACAGTGGCATGTGCATGGGGCAACACAGAGCCCAAAATGTGCAGATTGTGATCAAATTTTCTTTTTTTTTTTTTTTTTTTTCCCTGGTCTGTCAATCTCTAGACATTTGAGCAATAGGATTGTAGGAGGAAGAGGGTCAGAAGACTATAGTTAAGAAAAACACAACCAAGGTTGATCGGTAGATGGATTTCTGTTCAACCACAATGGCCACACATGGATCAAAATTCAGCCAGTTGTTGCTGAACCATCTGAATTATGACCCATGTATGGCCAGCTGTAGACCTTGTACACACAGGGCAATTGCATACATGCCCTTTGCAGGCCTGCATTTTACCAGCATGGGGGTGCACAGGCGCATCCCCCTGTTGGCAGTCCCAAAGCTGCTGTGTCCCAGTATGGTATCCTGTGAGTGCGGGTCCCCAAATGCACACAGGGTGAGTTCAGGGACCCAGCCGCGCTCCACATAGATGTCAAATTGATGCAGACAACAATGGGAGTGCCAGCATAGGGATGTGCATTCCCATGCCAGTAAAACATGGCCCTTCTACTGCTCTTGCCATGGCCAAGCTACTCCTGTGTTTGGTAGCTCTTTCTTTTGCCTCATGTCTGCCTATTGTCATCAATTGCTCCCTGGGCTTAAAGTGTATGTAAACCCTTTGTGAAATATACCAAAGAAAGCAGTTTCTTATCTGTTCAAGAAGTGCAAACAAAATACCTGTTGATCATGTCAAATTCACTGCTGTTCTGTCTTTTGTGCACATATCCTGTGGAGTCTCATAAACCCTCCTAGTTATCCTGGAACTACTGAAGGGTTGGTCTCTATCAGGGTCGATTTGATTTAAATCACTAGTCAGTAAGGCTTGATTTAAATCCTAGTTTTCTACATAGACTAATTCTTGCTGGTATAACTGTAATATACAAGTAGATGAAGATTTTTAGAATAACAACTTTTTATATTAGTTTTTTTATCCCCAGTTTAATAGGTTAATCATTCATATTTGGACAACTTTTCTGTTGTACTTAGGAAGGAGAAAAATAATCATTACTAGAGATGAGCGAATCGAAGTATCCGAAGTGGAATTCGAGTCGAATATCGGAAAAAATTTCGATTCGTGCCGAATCCGAAAAACAGCCTAATTCGGACGCGCGAATCGAAATTTTTCAGAAAATGGCGGCTGACATGTGCGGCGACGGAGCGGGGATGTCGGGGAAGGCGCGCAGACAAGGCGCGCTGCCCCATAATGCATTCCTCAACGACATGTGATCGCATCAGCCAATCAGCAGCCAGCCAGCACTGTGTAATGGTCGAGGTATATATAGCGCGGCCATTTTGGAAATCTTCATTTGCCTGCAGTCATTGAACAGAGGCAGACCGCTCTGTACTAGGGACAGGGACAGAGTTAGGGCCACAGAAACGAGAATTGGGGACAGAGAGAAGTTACTTAGGGACAGAGAACCATTACTCAGGGACACAGACTTGTTAATGAGGGCCACAGAATCGTTATTTAGGGACAAAGAAACGCTAGTTAGGGCCACAGAATTCATACTCAGGGACAGACAGAATTGTTACTCAGTGCCAGAGAGAATTGTTACTTAGGGCCACAGAAACGTTATTAGGGCCACAGAATTTTTACTCAGGGACAGACAGAATTGTTACTGAGTGCCAGAGAATTGTTACTCAGGGACAGACAGAATTGTTACTGAGTGCCAGAGAATTCTTACTCAGGGCCACAGAATTCATTCTCAGGGACAGACAGAATTGTTACTCAGGGACAGACAGAATTGTTACTGAGTGCCAGAGAATTGTTACTCAGGGACAGACAGAATTGTTACTGAGTGCCAGAGAATTGTTACTCAGGGACAGACAGAATTGTTACTGAGTGCCAGAGAATTGTTACTCAGGGACAGACAGAATTGTTACTGAGTGCCAGAGAATTGTTACTCAGGGACAGACAGAATTGTTACTGAGTGCCAGAGAATTGTTACTCAGGGACAGACAGAATTGTTACTGAGTGCCAGAGAATTGTTACTCAGGGACAGACAGAATTGTTACTGAGTGCCAGAGAATTGTTACTCGCACAGACACAAAATTGTTACTTGCACAGACACAGAATTGTTACTTACTCGCGCAGACACAGAATTTGTTACTCAGGGCCACAGAATTCATACTCAGGGACAGACAGAATTGTTACTGAGTGCCAGAGAATTGTTACTCAGGGACAGACAGAATTGTTACTGAGTGCCAGAGAATTGTTACTCAGGGACAGACAGAATTGTTACTGAGTGCCAGAGAATTGTTACTACTGCACACAGACACAAAATTGTTACTTGCACAGACACAGAATTGTTACTCGCACAGACACAGAATTTGTTACTCAGGGCCACAGAATTCATACTCAGGGACAGACAGAATTGTTTACTGAGCGCCAGAGAATTGTTACTCAGGGACAGACAGAAATTGTTACTGAGTGCCAGAGAATTGTTACTCAGGGACAGACAGAATTGTTACTGAGTGCCAGAGAATTGTTACTCAGGGACAGAAGAATTGTTACTGAGTGCCACACAAGAATTGTTACTTGCAACAGACACGCCACAGACAAAATTGTTACTTGCACAGACACAGAATTGTTACTCGCACAGACACAGAATTGTTACTCAGGGCCACAGAATTCATACTCAGGGACAGACAGAATTGTTACTGAGTGCCAGAGAATTGTTACTCAGGGACAGACAGAATTGTTACTGAGTGCCAGAGAATTGTTACTCGCACAGACACAAAATTGTTACTGAGTGCACAGACACAGAATTGTTACTCGCACAGACACAGAATTGTTACTCAGGGCCACAGAATTCATACTCAGGGACAGACAGAATTGTTACTGAGTGCCAGAGAAATTGTTACTCAGGGACAGACAGAATTGTTTACTGAGTGCCAGAGAATTCTTACTTACTCAGGGACAGACAGAATTGTTACTGAGTGCCAGAGAATTGTTACTCTCTCACAGACACAAAATTGTTACTTGCACAGACACAGAATTGTTACTCACGCACAGAGACAGAATTGTTACTCAGGGCCACAGAATTCATACTCAGGGACAGACAGAATTGTTACTGAGTGCCCAGAGAATTGTTACTCAGGGACAGACACAGAATTGTTACTGAGTGCCAGAGAATTGTTTACTCTCACAGACTTACTCACAGACAAATTGTTACTTGCACAGACACACAGAGAATTGTTACTTGCACAGAGAATTGTTACACTCAAGAATTGTTACTCAGGGCCACAGAATTGTTACTCAGTGGACAGGGACAGACAGAATTGTTACTGAGTGCCAGACAGAGAATTCTTACTCAGGGCCACAGAATTCAGTTACTCAGGACAGACAGAATTGTTACTCAGGGACAGACAGAATTGTTACTGAGTGACCAGAGAATTGAGTTACTCAGGGGACAGACAGAATTGTTTACTGAGTGCCAGAGAATTCTTACTCAGGGACAGACAGAATTGTTACTGAGTGCCAGAGAATTGTTACTCTCACAGACACAAAATTGTTACTACTTGCACAGACACAGAATTGTTACTCGCACAGAGACAGAATTGTTACTCAGGGCCACAGAATTCATACTCAGGGACAGACAGAATTGTTACTGAGTGCCAGAGAATTGTTACTCAGGGACAGACAGAATTGTTACTGAGTGCCAGAGAATTGTTACTCTCACAGACACAAAATTGTTACTTGCACAGACACAGAATTGTTACTTGCACAGACACACAATTGTTACTCAGGGCCACAGAATTCATACTCAGGGACAGACAGAATTGTTACTGATGTGCCCAGAGAATTCTTACTCAGGGCCACAGAATTCATACTCAGGACAGACAGAATTGTTACTCAGGGACAGACAGAATTGTTACTGAGTGCCAGAGAATTGTTACTCAGGGACAGACAGAATTGTTACTGAGTGCCAGAGAATTCTTACTCAGGGACAGACAGAATTGTTACTGAGTGCCAGAGAATTGTTACTCTCACAGACACAAAATTGTTACTTGCGCAGACACAGAATTGTTACTCGCACAGAGACAGAATTGTTACTCAGGCCACAGAATTCATACTCAGGGACAGACAGAATTGTTACTGAGTGCCAGAGAATTGTTACTCAGGGACAGACAGAATTGTTACTGAGTGCCAGAGAATTCTGTTACTCAGGGACAGACAGAATTGTTTACTGAGTGCCAGAGAATGTTACTACTCACAGACACAAAATTGTTACTTGCACAGACACAGAATTGTTACTCGCACAGAGACAGAATTGTTACTCAGGGCCACAGAATTCATACTCAGGGACAGACAGAATTGTTACTGAGTGCCAGAGAATTGTTACTCAGGTTACAGACAGAATTGTTTACTGAGTGCCAGAGAATTGTTACTCTCACAGACACAAAATTTTACTTGCACAGACACAGAATTGTTACTTGCACAGACACACAATTGTTACTCAGGGCCACAGAATTCATACTCAGGGACAGACAGAATTGTTACTGAGTGCCAGACAGAATTCTTACTCAGGGCAGACAGAATTCATACTCAGGGACAGACAGAATTGTTACTCAGGGACAGACAGAATTGTTACTGAGTGCCAGAGAATTGTTACTCAGGGACAGACAGAATTGTTACTGAGTGCCAGAGAATTGTTACTCTCACAGACACAAAATTGTTACTTGCACAGACCAGAATTGTTACTTGCACAGACACACACAATTTGTTACTCAGGGCCACAGAATTCATACTCAGGGACAGACAGAATTGTTACTGAGTGCCAGAGAATTGTTACTCAGGGACAGACAGAATTGTTACTGAGTGCCAGAGAATTGTTACTCTCACAGACACAAAATTGTTACTTGCACAGACACAGAATTGTTACTCGCACAGAGACACAGAATTGTTACTCAGGGCACACAGAATTCATACTCAGGGACAGACAGAATTGTTACTGAGTGCCAGAGAATTGTTACTCGCACAGACACACAAATTGTTTACATGCACAGACCAGAATTTAATTGTTACCAGCAGACAACAGACACAGAATTGTTACTCAGGGCCACAGAATTGTTACTCAGGGACAGACAGAATTGTTACTGAGTGCCAGAGAATTGTTACTCAGGGACAGACAGAATTGTTACTGAGTGCCAGAGAATGTTACTCAGGGACAGACAGAATTGTTACTGAGTGCCAGAGAATTGTTACTCAGGGACAGACAGAATTGTTACTGAGTGCCAGAGAATTGTTACTCAGGGACAGACAGAATTGTTACTGAGTGCCAGAGAATTGTTACTCGCACAGACACAAAATTGTTACTTGCACAGACACAGAATTGTTACTCGCACAGACACAGAATTGTTACTCGCACAGACACAGAATTGTTACTCAGGGCCACAGAATTCATACTCAGGGACAGACAGAATTGTTACTGAGTGCCAGAGAATTGTTACTCAGGGACACCTAATCGTTGAATTAAATAGTATGTCAGACAACATGCAGAGGAGTGGCAGAGGAGGCAAATGTTTTAGGAGCGAGCAGACGTGGCAGCAGAGGAAGGGGTCGAGGCAGCAGTATTCGCAGCCAGAGGCCAGTGCTCCCCGGTGTCATCCAGCGGTCGTGTCTCCACCGACAACCCCTGCCGTCATTGATTGGTTGGCTCGGTCGTCTTCCTCTTCCCAGGTCACCTCTGACACCTACAGCCAACGGTCGGTGGGTACGTCAGACACAACCGTTAGTTGGCATGGCCCGGGACCAAGCCCACTGAAATCACGTGTCCTCTACCTGCCCCTGTCCTTTGCTGTTCCCTCACCAAGCGAAGTATCGCATGCTGTGGGCTCAGCCCCACTGTACAGTGAGGAAGAGCTAACAGAGGGCGGTCAGGAACGGGGGGAGACATCGGCCTTTTCAGCAGCCAAGCGAACAAGTACTGGCGAGGAGAGTGGCTCGGTAGCCGGTCTAGAGACAGGTCTGTCTCCTGACCCAGACGCAGCCGAGGGGGCTAGTAGTGAGGCGGAGACCCTACTTGATGATGAGGAGGTTGATCGCACTTGGCAGCCTCGTCGTCATCAGGCAATTTCTTCCGCAGGAGACAGCAGCAGGGTCGCATCAGTGTCAGTGGAGCCAAACGTCCACGAGTAGAGCACCAGCTCCACTGCAGCCTACCACCACGGCCAGTAGTGGTGCCGGTGCGCACGGAGGAA
>CATNWA010004954.1:0-14589 GCA_951230385.1 Staurois parvus
CCCATTTGCGTACCATGCAGAACCTCTGGAATGCCTTAAAAGGATCAAAAACAACTGGAGGAATCAGTCCATAGCTGGCATGGAAACTGGCCCAGCTCAGGGGAAGCCCAGCCCAGAGAGTTAACATGCAACCCACCATTTCCTTTCAAAGGTGGACTTGGTTTCGGGGGAGCAAGAAGAGGCAAAAGCAATTCAATGGGCTGGTGACCAAGAGATATGAACCTGTGTACCTCCAAGAGGAGCCCTTGGGCACCCTTCACCACTGTCACCCCTGAAAACTGCACAGAGAGTGCTGGCTCAGCGCGATGTGGCCCTCCTTTAAAACACCAGATAGCCCCCTCAAAAAAAGGCCGCTGTGATTGGCCCTTTACAGTGATATGTGATTGCACAGCAGAGAGAGGCTGGCATGACACCCTCACCAGAACTGGATGACCACGTTGTAGCCATCATTCAGCTATAGCGCGGTCAACCAGTGGTTAATCTCATGCCCTTCAGCCTAAGCAATGCCCTCAGAAGCTTTCAACACTTAACGGAAGACTTCAACTTTGATAATGTGGTATTTAGTCAACCTCAATGATATCATCATCTTCTCTAAGACATTCGAAGAGCACATTAAACATCTGGACAGGAGATATTTTCCAGACTGGCCAAATATGGACTGACGCTCAAACCCAGCAAGTGCCCACATGATGAGTCCCAGAAGATACATTCATGTTGGGGCATGTCTGTCAAGGCTGGAGGGTGTGACTCCCTGGACCCAGTCAAGGTCCAAGCTATTCAGGACTGGCACCCCCAAAGAATTGTCACCGAGCTGCACTCCTTTTGATGTACTACGTTGCTTCATCCAGATTTGCCCAGATAGCTGCCCCAATTACCCAGTTATGGAGTGGACAAACAGCACCCCAGAAAAAAGGAGTGGGCCCTCACTTATCCAGGCCCAGTGGTATGGCAACATGCCTTTAAACACTAAAACAAAACAGACCTCTGCCCTATCACTGGGCCTATGTGGACGGCACTAAGCCTTTTTGGATGTATATGATGGAATATGCAGGGTCTGGGGGCCATCCTGACTCAAGTACAGGAAGTCAGGAGAGGCTGACTGCAGTATATGCCAGTTACAGCCTGTGACCCACCAAAAAAGAGCTCCTACAATTACAGCCCTTTTAAACTTGAGTTGCTTGCCCTGGTCTGGGCTGACACTAAGAAATTTGCAGAATACCTCACAGGGGCTGATGTTGAAGTCTTCACAAACAGAAACCCACTGCCTACCTGAAGAAAGCAATTTGGGTGTTCTAGAAACAGAGGTGGACTGCCCTCTTGGTGCGGTTTAAGTTCAAGATGCACTGATTCACTGGGTTTTGGAGATTTTTCTTCTGCCCCCACTTATCAAACTGGGTGTACCAAGCTTTCTGGGAGTGCAAAAGTGGCACAGTGCACAAGGCTTACCCCATGACAATCACCACCTCTGAGCCTTGCAATTGGTAACCATGGACATTCTGATGATCTCCATGGAGTCCCCGGTTATCAGTACACACTGGTTTCCATCTATCTCTTTATAAAATTCATGATGGTAGTGTCCACACAAGGACCAAAGAGCTGCCACCACTGCCAAACTTTTCTGAGAGCACATCGTCCAACCCAATTGCTGCTGAAGTTGATCCTCTCGGACCAAGACTCAAATTTTTTTGAGCCAGTGATGACGGAATTGTACCACCTCAGTAGTATCTAAAGGTCCCACACCACCCCCACCACCCCTCGGTGTAATGGAGTTTGTGAGAGATTCAACCACACCCTGTTGGGGTGTAAGCCGTGTACCGAGGTGGGCTCCTCAGGATAAAGTGAAGTCACAAACGAGGAAGCAACCCCAACACCAGCTTTTGCCACAACAGAATTTTACTTAGATGTGGCAAATAAACAACCACAAATGCTGAAACATACAAAAAATTTACATACACCCACCACAACCCTTACCAGCACAAAGACAGGGAGAGACCCCCCCCCTCCCATATGGCTGCTTGTGGGAAATGATATAGCAGTCAATAAATACCTCCCCAAACCCAAATCTTTCATGCACTACCCAAAAGTATTCCCACCAGGGGCGGACTGACCATTTGGAAACTTGGGCATTGCCCGAGGGCCCGGAGTCAGTAGGGGCCCCATGAATGCCCCTGGTACCTTTTTCATAGGTTTTTTTGAGTTTGGGAAAGGACACAGAGGCCCCATGATCCCCCTATTGCCCGGGGGCCCCATGAGTTGTCAGTCCGCCCCTGATTCACACTCTATATTATCAAATGATTTTGTTGTGTACAGTGTCAATAACACGTGAACTGCGCTCTGTGTGCCTGTATTATTTGCAGGAGTTTAATAATAATAAACAGTCTACAGAGATTAACTGCCATAGACTTTTGGGGCATAAATCCAGCCTGACCACAAAGTATTATGCTAGAAATAAATTTATTAAGACATAAGGCTAGAATGTTTGTCAAAAATCAGTTTTGTAAAAATTATATATGTCTGTATGCACTAGGATCTGTCGGAGAGACATCGTCTTTCAAAAGTCTCATTATACGCTTTCAATAACTGTGGTAATATGCAATCTGCACTTCCGTAGGAGCAGTCTCCTGGTGATTTGCAATTTGGAAACAGATTGGTCATCATTGCTTGGACTTTCCCCTTGGAAAATTGGGAAGTCCAGCAAGGTGCACTGACACATAGAAAGCTGAGGTAATGCAACTGATTACATATACTGTCCTAGCAAACATATGGGACATTAATTTTAGAGCTGTAAAGATCACTATAAAACTGGACAAGTTCCACCATAATCATGTGTGGGAGAATAAACCATTTTGCCTTGTAAAGGCCTTACTTAATTATCAACCTACAGAGGAACTGAATTCAAAGACACCCAAAAATCAAAGTGAAGAAATGATGCAGCAGCGAGTCCATTTTTGCTGAAATTTCATTGCAGCAACTCAAAATGGTACTCAGTAGTTGTATGAATGAACCCCATGTGTATGCATGCCTGACAACGTCACGTGATGGGGATGGTGTCCTGAGGTATTTCCCTCCAAGATCTGTGACCAGGGCATCACTGAGCTCCTGGACAGTCCTGCGGCAGGGCTGCAACCTGGCTGCGTCAGATCGGACCGAAACATGATATCCCAGAGTGTTCTATTGGGATTTAGGTCAGGCGGTCATGGGGCCCATTCAATGGTATCAATTCCTTCATCCTCCAGGAACTGCCTACATACTCTCGACACATGAGGCCGGGCATTGTCGAGCACTAGGAGGAACCCAGGGCCCACTGCAACAGCGTAGGGTCTGAACAAGGTCCAAGGATTTCATCCTGATACCTAATGGCAGTCAGGTCTAGCCTGTAGAGTGGTCTGTGCATCCCTCAATGGATATGCCTCCCCAGACCATCACTGAACCACCACCAAAACGGGTCATCGCTGAATGAATGTTTACAGGCAGCATAACGTTCTCCATAGCTTTCTCCAGACCCTTTCACATCTGTCATGTACTCAGAGTGAATTTGTTCTCATCTGTAAAAAGTGCAGGGGCGCCAGTGGGGGACCTGCCATAATCTGGTGTTTAATGGCAAACGCCGATCAAGCTCTATGGTGCCCCGTGAGCACCAGGGCCCCGCTAGAGGATGTCAGGCCCTAGGCATCACCCTCATTGAAGATCTGTTTCTGATTGTTTGGTCAAACATTGACAATTTTCACACCAAGTGGCCTGCTGGAGGAGTCATTTGTAGGGCTTTAACAGGGCTCATCATGTACCTCCTTGCACAAAGGAGCAGATACCGTCCTGCTGAAAATGAGTTAAGGACCTACTACGGCCCTGTCCAGCTCTCCTAAGTAACTGCCTGTCTCCTAGGAATATCCTCCATGGTCTTGAGACTGTGCTGGGAGATACAGAAAACCTTCTGGCAATGGGCATGTATTGATGTGCCATCCTGGAGCTGTTGGACTGCCTGTTGCAACCTCTGTAGGGTCCAGGTATCCCCTCATGCTAACCAGTAGTGACACTGACCCTAGCCAATAAAAAAATAGTGAAAAACAGTCAGAGAAGACTGTACTTTTAGAACCTCTCCTGTTTCGGGGGTCGTTCATTGTTGCCCATCTAGTTAATTTCATTAACACCAAAGCAGCTGAAACTGATTAACAATCCCCTCTGTACTTTTAACTGACCAGAATCAACATCCCAGGAGTTTAACTGACTTGATGCTAGATTCTGATTAAAAAGTGTTCCTTTAATATTTTTTGAGCAGTGTATATACCTGTATAATAATAAAATATGAAACCTCATTTAAACGATAAGTTTCACCTTTTGACCAAAAATAATAAATCACATTTTTTTGCAGGAAAATGTGTATATTATTATTTTTTTGGTTGCAGGAGCCTGTAAAAGCATTGCACCAGTGATCAGCAGATCACTGAAGCTATGCAGGTCTCCTGCAGGACCTGTCAGTATATTTGCTTGTCTGTATGGGCAAGCAGATATACTGACAGGAAGAATCAATGAACTAAACTACCACAGTGTTCCCCAGCGCCGTGGTATTCATTGAGAACTACAAGCCAATAGCTGCTAAGGCTGTTAGCACTTGTAGATCGCTCACTCAACAGAACACTGTGAATGAATATCATCGAGGCCATGATGCAGGGCAGAGGCAAGCACAACTGCTCTGTTTTTAAAATGGCTGGGGGGATGGCAGCTGGCAGCGCTGCAGCATTGGAAACATGTTACATGTTTTCCACCCTAAAAAACAGGTGGAACATGTAGCATGTCCCGAAAAGATGAACTTGTCATTTAAAGTTCGAACTCCATGAATTAGACAAAATGTACCTTGCACTGGAGGGTGCCTCCCCCCCCCAAGGGTTAAACCGCTTGTTTAAACCAATGGAGAAAAATGAACAGCAGCATTACTTACTTTAGCCAGGCTCTCTTCTTCTCCCAGAAACTCTGGTCTGTTGTGGTCCTCTGGCATCACCACATACATGCAGGGCTAGTAACCTTGCATTGTAAATGTGAACAAGTCAGGAGTGTGACTGGGCCCAGAGCAGCTTAGACAGGAGGCAGATGCAGGGCGAGTTGTACACCTACAGAGGGCCTGCCAGAGTAGGAGGTAAGGTAAGTATTAATCCTGATTTTTTGGCACCATTAGACTTGATGAACATTAGCCCTTCCAGTGCACCACTGCAAGGGTACATTTTGCCTAATTCCTAGAGTTCATCTTTAAAGGTACAATTGAGTACTGTCCGTGATACTTTTTTTTATTTGCAATAACATACAATTTTGAGGACAAGCTTTCGGGGGATGTCCCCTTCTTCAAAGTCCAAGCAGTACTATACAAATCACAAAGTTACAGCAGAATGTTAGAAGAGATGAAGAAAAAAAAAGAAAGAGAGGCTAGAGATAAGATACAGCCAAAGCGAGGGGGGATGGGGGGATACTACACTCACACAGAGGAGTCAAACTTCAGCTAATAGTCCATAAAAATGTCAGATAATGAGTGAGGAAATCCCATGTACAAATTCAGGCCGTTATCTCTTGTGTCAAATAGAATTATCATTCTTAGTTCAAAATTTTTTTCTTTATGGATGGATTTAAAAATTTCCTTTAAGAACTAAAATATTGAGGTCCTCCCATTGTGTGGTCTGGGTTGTGCAAAATGGTGTCCCACAGTGTGTGCAGAGGTCATCTTCTTTATGTTCCTTGATGGTATATCTGTGCAGATTCATCCTGTGTTTGCAACTTCTGCCCTTTGTTTGCCAACATAAAATCCTTTGCTGCATTTTCTAATCTGCACTGGATAAAGGTACAGGGGTTGTCTGAAGGCCAGTATTGGGGTTGTCTGAAGGCCAGTATTGGGGTTGTCTGAAGGCCAGTATTGGGGGTTGCTGGAATATTTCTTTCAGAGTTCCATCCTCTGTTATGATGGGTTGTAAATCTTTGATTATTTTTCTTATCCCTTCTAGTGCTGGGTTGTATGTGGTTACTAGAGGTACACGGTTGTTTGTTTTTTTCTTCTTGTACTGAAGTAGATTTTCTCTTCAGGTTCTCAAGGCTGTGTTTATGCCGGTGTTGATAGTTTTGTCCTTGTAACCTTTCTTATGGAAGGCGTCTGCTAGTGTCCCGAGATGTCTATCTCTGTCTCTTGGGTCAGAACATATTCGGTGGTATCTAATGGCCTGACTGTGTATGATGGCACGTTTCGTGTGTTGGGGGTGGAAGCTGGAACTGTGGAGGTAGTTGCATCTGTCAGTGGGTTTCCTGTATATTGAGGTGTGAAGCGAATCATCCCTGATGTATACTGTGGTGTCTAGGAAGTTGACGTTTGTGTTTGAGTATTCCATTTTTAGTTTGATTGATGGATGAAAAGTGTTCATCAATGAGTAAAATTGTTTTAGGTTTTCTTCACCTTCTGTCCATATGATGAAAATATCATCAATATATAGCGATAGTATCTGTATGGTTTTTGTTCCATGCTGTTCAGGAATTTTTCCTCCAGGTCAGCCATAAATAAATTGGCATATTAGGGTGCCATTTTACTTCCCATCGTAGTGCCCATACATTGAAGAGAGATGTCTTTATTGAAGGCAAAGTAGTTGTGTGTAAGTATGAATTCAATGAGCTGTGTACAGGGGCGGGCTGACAACTCATGGGGCCCCCGGGCAATATGGGATCATGGGGCCCCTGTGTCCTTGCCCAAACTCAAAAAAACCCTATGAAAAAGGTACCAGGGGCATCTCATGGGGCCCTCTACTGACCCTGGGCCCTCGGGCAGTTTCCAACTGGTCAGTCCGCCCCTGGCTGTGTAACATCCTCAGCAGTGTATTTGTGGTTTAAAGGTAAAAATGATATCGCACTGAGCCAGTGCTGTTTTGTGTCATCCAGGGTTGTCACTTTTGACTGGGCCAAAATCAGGGGAAATTTCAAAAAGTTGATGCATCCTATGCATTCGTTCTCATCACTTATTCTCCGCCTTAAAAGAAATCTGCCATAGTGGAAAAATGGAGACTGCCATTACTGAGCTGTCCTTCTTAAAGCGGTTGTAAAGGTTTTGCACAGAGTGTCCCCCGATCCTCCTATTATGGGGTCCCCTGCTGCTGGCTGGCTCCTTCTCTTCTGTGCTTGGCCTCCTAGCAAGTTAAATTGCTCCCAAGCCAGGCTGTGTGCATCCATAGACATGGGTTTGCATTTGGGGTGCCTTTCACAATATATTGGTACCCACAGCAGATTGCAAAGGCAGTGTGTTTTGAACACGATGCAGGAAAAGCGCATAATATGTGCCTTTCCTACACCACATTCTAGTGTGAACCAGGGGTGAGATATAAAAAGAAAAGGAAGGAGAAAAAAAACTGCTGCTGGGCGTGGGGCTCAGGAAGGAGCTGTGTTAGACTGAAACATGGGGCTGACAGTGTCATCATCCATCTGTGCAGGTCCAGCTCTGATGCCTTCAGGTTACCACAGGAGACACGGTGCTATTGACCTACTGCACCAATCCCGCTCTTCTGCTATCAGGTTACCGTGGGAGACACAGTGCCGTTATCGTGGGCGGCACAGTGGCTAAGTGGTTAGAAACGTCTGCCTGGCAGTACTAGGGGTGCCGGTTCAAATCTCTACCACGGCACAACCTGCCTGGAGTTTGCATGTTCTCCCTGTGCCTGCATGGGTTTCCTCTGGGTACTCTGGTTTCCTCCCACACTCCAAAGACATGCTGGTAGGTTAACTGGCTCCTGTCTAAATTGGGCCCTAGTATGTATATGTATGAATGTGAGTTAGGGATCTTAGATTGTACGCCCCTTGAGGCTTAGGGACTAATGTGAATGTACAATATATATGTAAAGTTCTGTGTAAATTGATGGCGCTATATAAGTACCTGAAATAAATAAATTAATTAACCTACAGTAGCAGTCCTGCTCTGCTGTGGCCAGGTTGTCACAAGTGATCCTGCATAATCAGTCTACTTTGACAGTCCTGCTGCACTGCTTCCAAGTCATTTCAGAAAGATCTACGCCTATTCATCAGATGTGACCCTCCACCATCACCACAGTCTGTCCCCCTGATCTCAGGGAGCTGGTGAGCGGGTCATTGACCCACCATTGTTCTATTGTATGAAGAGAGTTAAGTGATATTCACATTCCCCAACACTCTTTTGGAATTGTTCATTCACTGATTGTCCTGCCTGGCTGTTTGTCTGTTTCCAACTTACACTTGATCCAATTGGTCATCTTGAACACTAACATACCAGTGCATAACTTCCATCTCACTGTGTGCAGGATTGCTGACCTTCATCAGGCATGCCAACAGCACCAAAGGTCCCACCGTAGCCAGCAGCAGACTTCCACTGAGGACTATATATATCATTCATACATCCAATGCAGATTTTTGCAGACTGATTTTTGCAAGAGAAAGATTAGATCTAGCTCCCTCACCACAGGTCACACAGGCAACTTAGCCCTATACACTTGCTAAGATTTATCACTGTTGCCTGCAGTTGCACACTATGTGGGAAAGCTACCGTTTAGGCTGCTTAGGTCAAACGTTCCATTCATTGAATCTCCGTGCACATTGTCAGTGTATTGCTGGTGTTATTAAATACTGTAAAGTAATACCCAGGGGCGGACTGACCATTTGGAAACCAAGGGCCCGGGGTCAGTAGGGGGCCCCATGAGATACCCCTGGTAACTTTTTCATAGGCTTTTTTGAGTTTGGGCAAGCACACAGGGACCCCATGATCCCTTATTGCCCGGGGGTCAGTAGGGGGCCCCATGAGATGCCCCTGGTACCTTTTTCATAGACTTTTTTGAGTTTGGGCAAGGACACAGGGGCCCCATGATCCCCTATTGCCCGGGGGCCCCATGAGTTGTCAGTCTGCCCCTGGTAATACCCTATTTACTTGCTTTTCAAGAGATAATATATACAGTCATCTACTGCAGAGCTTCAAGTCTGCTTTCAGAGTGACCTTGAGTTATGGTAAAATTGTAAATCTGTTTTGTCTAAGGTAGTGTAACCTGAGGTGTCAGAGGAGTTGAGAACTTTAGCCATGTCAGAGCAAGTACAAAGGATCCCATTTTCTACCGGCTCCTGTGGGGGTAGTGCTATGTGTTTAACCGCTTTCCCACCGCCCTATAGCAGAAATACTGCTACAGTGCGGCAGAGGTGCGCAAAATATGTGATTTTGCATTTCCAGGCAGGGGGCGTGCCCACCCTACCCGTGCCACTACTCGTGGCCTTGGCTGTCAATCACTGGGTCCCGGACAGTCATTATTTGCCGGCACCCGTTGATCACCGAGTATTGCCGACGGGGGAGAGAACTGTATGTAAACAATACAGTTCTCTCCCCTGTCAGCTCCTGCACACTGCTTTGTACAGAGCCATACAAAGCAGTGTGCTTACAGTTGAAAGAACACACAGAGCTTACCGTGAAACAGCACACAGTTAACCCTTTGATCGTCCTGTATGTTAACCCCTTCCTGCTCAGTGCCTGTAGTACAGTCTCAGTGCTTTTTATTACCACTGATCACTTTATTGGTGTCACTGGGGATATAAGTGACACCAAGTCAGTTCCCCCCAGTGTCAGAATTCCCACCACAGACCCGCTATAAGTCGCTGATTGTGCCATTACTAGCAAAGAAAAAAAAAATCCAGTATAAATACCGCCATTTGTAAAAGCTATAACTTTCACATAAACCAATTCATTTACACGTATTGGAATTGTTTTTTAGCAAAGACATGTCGCAGAATACATTTTGGCAGACATTTATGCCAAAATTTTATTTTTTAAACATTTTTTACTGGACATGTTTAATATCAAAAAGTAAAAAAATAGTGTTTTTTTTTCTCAAAATTGTCGGTCTTTTTTTTTTTTATAGTGCAAAAAAAAAAAAACAGGTGATGAAATACCACCAAAAAAAAGCTCTATTCGTGGGAAAAAAAGGATGTAAATTTAATTTGAGTGCAGCGTTGCATGACTGTGCAATTGTAAGTTAAAGTAATGCAGTGCCATAATTCAAAAAATGGCCTGGTCAGGAAGGGGGGTAAATCCTCTGGAGGGCGAGTGGTTAATAGCATGAGAAATACTAGTGGCATGAATATGGTGCCAGAGGTTGAAAAATCCCGGAAATTACAGTGGTACCTAAGGTGACACTTATACTGCTATCTTCATTGAAGGCCTTTAAAAATCTACACGCTGTGATTGATTTTCTAAAGGAGCAGAGCATGTTCACTTTGCAAAGTGAATTTTCACTCAGCTATGAGAACATTCACTTTGAAAAAAATATCCAATCATATAAAGGAAACTATGTGAAAATTCACTTTGAAAAGTGAACATACTCTACTCCTTAAGTAAATCAATACAGCTTTTTTTGGTTCTTCTCCCATTTTATCATTGTAGCTGCCATTTTGCTGCCGATGTAATGACTAGAGAAAATAGAACTGTTTAACCTCCCTGGCGGTATGATTATTTCCGATTTTTGGTGCTGAAAGTGGTACCATTATTTTGCATGGAAATATGTAGTTTTTTTATTGTAGGCTGTAATTTTTAGGAATAACTCACTGAAATCTGTCCGAACAAGAGTCTAGTAAACATCCCGGGGAGGATAAAACTTGAAACACGAAATCATAAAATTATAATTTAATAAATAATCATAAAAAATAATAATATAATAATACATTTAATTCAATAATATAATCAAACCAAAAACATTGAAATTTGAAATACAGAGGCAAATTCGCACATCGCTGAGCAAAGTTGCAAAATCGTTTTCAGTGTCTGATGAGGAATTTCCCCCACGAATCATTATCACTCAATTCTGCAAGTGGTTCTGATTTACTATCGCTGTTCTCTAGCCGGTCTAAAACCGCTTTTGACCTAAAGGGACGCTTTTTGGACGCCATGGACTTTTCCCAGTTTCCAGGCAGAAAGAACAGACAAAATGCAGGCAGGGCGCTGGACAAAGCACTCGGGACAAAATATATGTGAAATGCATTGAAACAGCAATGTTTTACTATATAATAATCATTTTTTAAAAAAATTACATTTTTTAAAAATTTCAAATTTGCCGCCGGTTCTGGCGCCCGTACGTCCCGACGTCACAGGGACCGGAACACGGAAGCCGGATGCCGGCATCGGCCGGAGAGATGGCCGGGGACGCTGCAGGGGACACATCGTGGGAGCAAAGGACAAGGTAAGCTCTGCAGGGACTCCCTATGCAGCGCCTCATGGTAAGCCTGAGTGTAGCTCGGGGGGGTTACCGCTTTTGGTACTGAAACTTTACCCCGAGCTACACTCGGGAATACCGCCAGGGAGATTGATGAAATCATCATCTGTAAATGAAACATCTTTTCATCCATCTTCTATTTGTAGAGCAGGAATAGGTCTGCTTATGTTTGGAGAATTCTGATTATGTTCCTTTAGTTGCAGGGATCGACTGTGGATAGGCACACAAGTTTGAAAGAATCTAGTCTTGCTGTTGATCAGAATGACAAATCCTACTTAGTGGAGGTTAAATTCATCAGTAGGTAAATTTGAGGGGAACAGGTTAACTACGGGGGGGTTTCTTCAAACCCAACCCTCTGAATGAGTTAATTCATGGAGGATTCTTGATTCTTTTTTTTTTTTCCAAAAAAGATTTTTATTAGAAGAAAGCAGTCATAACAATACATGTACAGACGTGAATCCAAGGTCGGACATATCACTGTATGTCGCTACCCGTGTCACAGACGGGTCAAAGCATAACAGGCAATACAAAACATAATGTTGTAAAACATAGTGTCAACGTAATATTACAGTCCAGGAAATGTACGGCATATAAGAAATGCGCAGAGAGATATATTGTCTTTTGACCTTTGAGCAGTATTTTCTGTCAGGGGAGTATAAAGTGCATGATAAAGAATATGAACAGCACATGCTAAAGCTTTGGATCTGTTTTCACGAGTTTAACCATTTGACGCCCCGCCTATGGCCAAATGGCATCCGTAAAAATGTATTAGCTTTCCGGGAGGCCGCCATATGGCGTCCTCCCGCACATGCGCAGTTCGTGCGCTTGCAAAGCTGTGCAGCGGCGTGATCTGTCACCGGCCATGTACCTCGGACACGGCCGATGACAGATCTGAGTATCGGCCCCCGTTTCCGGTACCATGTGACCTGCTGTGACCAATCACAGCAGGCCACATGACAGTTGTATACAATGGATGGCTTCATTCATGCCATCCATTGTATACTAGTGTCTAGCTGTGAATGGTCACAGCAGGTCACATGCACATGTCATGTGATTAGCTGTGGCCAAATCACAGCTAAGCACAAAAAAAAAAAAAAAAAAACCTGAATGAATTGATGTCATTCAGGTAAATGCTTGCTTATAGCAAAGTAATTCTTTGCTATAAGCAAATTGTGTAAAAAAAAAAAAATACTGATCACTTCCCCAAAGTAGTACAATGTTACTATGGTGACATTGTACTACTTTGGACATAGTGAAATATGAAAAAAAAAAATCTTAAAAAAAAAAAAAAAAATGTAATAAAAAATGTAAAATAAAATAAAAAAACACAAATATATATATATTTATTTTTTTCACACTGTCACCAGTCAGTGTCCCTGTTCACCGCTATGCCAGTTATATGATGACCCTGTACTGCACTGGTGACAGTATGTAAAAAAAAATAGTGAAAATATTTTTTTTATTTTTTCATTTTCTGAAAAATTATGACAAAAAAATTACAACTTCAAAAAACTCGCCCTACCTCTTATGAAGTACGTCGGACTGTCTACTCTGCAAAAAGTGGTCATTTGGGGGATATCTGTACTATTCTGACATTTGGGGGATATCTGTACTGTTCTGACATTTGGGGGATATCTGTACTGTTCTGACATTTGGGGGATATCTGTACTGTCCTGACATTTGGGGATATCTGTACTGTTCTGACATTTGGGGGATATCTGTACTGTCCTGACATTTGGGGGATATCTGTACTGTCCTGACATTTGGGGGATATCTGTACTGTTCTGACATTCTTGGACCTCAAGAAATTAGATTGGCTGTCAGTACTTCAGGATTGATCAATATTCAGATCTATACCATAGTTTGTGAACTCTATAACTTTCCTACAAACTAAATAATACATCCTAATTTGGGTTATTTTCACCAAAGACATGTAGCAGGTTTCTAAGGGTAACTTCTTACTACCTACTGAACTAAATAATATCCCATTAATTTGGGTTATTTTCACCAAAGACATGTAGCAGGTTCTAAGGGAGTACTGGCTTCTTACTACCTCTCTGAGGTCTTTTATATTATTGACCACATGAAGAGGGGCTTCCATATTTCATTTTTCATACATTTATATTGGCACGTTTGACCAGTCTCACTGTCAGTTGAGGGATTCATTGGGTAATTATCAGTATAGGATTAATCTCTGGACTTTTAATATTGCAACACAAAAACCTGCACAATTTGTTAGCCACAGATATACTTTCCATTCTGATAGTCCTGATAGACTATTTTAAACTTATTATGCCTAATTTGGTTCTGTGTATAACGATCAACCTCAGTGGCAATGATCTGCAATAGTGATGAATGAACTGAACACCAACTGAAAAAAAAAAAGTAAACCCCACTTAAGTCTTTTGGAGTCAAATCTTGTCATTTCTTTCTCTCCTGGCAAATTTACCAGCATATGTAGCTGACATTGTCATGGGGGACAGGTAACAAGGCAAAACAATACTGTGGACAGAAGGCCATTTAATGCAGCTTAGAGAAACACCAAAAAAAATACTGAAAATCTACACATCCTTTAACCACCTTCCGCCCACCCTATAGTACAATGATGGGCGCAAGGTGGTTCTCTCGTTCTGATAGGACGTCATATGACGTCTTCCATTCGCACCGCGCATGTGCGGCTCGGGGAGCACGCAGCGCAGCGATCGCTGGTGCGCTGTGTCCCTCGGACACAGCAGATCACGGAAGGAGCTGAAGATGTCAGCTCGGTCATGTGATCAGCTGTGTCCAATCACAGCTGATCACATGTAAACACGAAAATGCCGGTTATCAGCATTTCTCTCCTCTCAAGTTGTCACGCTGACAGAGGAGAGGAGAGCCGGTAATCGGCTTTCCGCGGAGGGGATATGTGCCCTGATGATCAGTGTAGTCCCAGCAGTGCCACCTGTCAGTGTCCATCAGTGCCAGCAGTCAGTGCTCATCAGTGCCACGTGCCAGTGCCCATCAGTGCCACATCAATGCCACATATTAGTGTATACCAGTGCAGATCAATGCCACATATCAGTGCCCATCTGAGCTGCCTTTCAATGTCACCCATCAGTGCCAGTCAGTGCCACCTATCAATGCCAATCAGTTCCACCTATCAGTGCCAGTTAGTGTCACCTATCAGTGCCAGTCAGTGTCACCTATCAGTGCGCATCAGTGCTGCCTATCAGTGCCAGTCAGTGCCGCCTAACAGTGCCAGTCAGTGCCGCCTAACAGTGTCGCCTATCAGTGTCATGTATCAGTGCTGCCTTTCAGTGCCTATCAGTGATGCCTGTCAATGCCCATCAGTGCAACCTACCAGTGTCTCCTCATCAGT
>CATNWA010004955.1:0-14979 GCA_951230385.1 Staurois parvus
TCCTCCCTTTTTCCAGGCATTACCCGACCCTATTCTAGGCCGGGCAATACAGATCCTATTCTTTTCCACAAATACCAGTCCCTATTCCTGCAGACGGGTTTCCCGATCCCTTTTATGCAGGAGTACCGATCCCACATCCGATATACCAGACCCTATTCTATGCAGAAAACACCAATCCCCATTCATGACAGAGGTTTCCCGATCCAAAATTTTATTCCAGAAAAAAACCCCACCATCAAACCCAACCCCTGCCAGGCATCCCGATCCCCCATTTTGCCCCATACCAGATCCCCGTTTTTTTTAAAAGACCTTTAAATGTTTGACAAGGATCCCTACCCGGGGCGGGGCTGACCATTTGGAAACCGAGCACTATCGGGCCCGGGGTCAGTAGGGGCCCCCTGAGATGCCCCTGGTTCCTTTTTCATGGCTTTTTTTGAGTTTGGGCAAGGACACAGGGGGGCCCCATTTTTTCCCTATTTTCCCGGGGGGCCCTAGTTTTTTGTCCCCCCGATCCCACCTATACCAAACTACTAGATCCCACAAAAGCCCGGCCTACCGACCCTATTGCATGTATTAGTACCAGATTTTCCCTATTCTATTCCCGACACTACCAACCCTTTTCTATCCAGAAACTACCAATCTTCTACAAATAAGCCAGGGACACAGATTCCCCCCCATTCATCAAAACCATAAAACCCAAATCCCTTATTGACTAAGGGGGCCCCAACCCTTTCCTAGCCCAAAGTACCGATCCCTTCCCTGCCCCAGGGCCCGTCCCAGATCCCTATTTTTTCCCCCAGTCCAGACCCAAATTTATCCAGGAGACCCCAAAAATCCCTTTTAGGAGAAAGTACCCCGATCCCCATTCTATGGCGCAGACCGATCCCCATTTTATGGAGACATACCGTCCCCAATCTAGGCAACCAGTACCAGTCCCTATTCTATTCCAGCATACCGGTCAATTTTCTATGCCCCCCGTACAAAATTTCATTTCTTTTGCCAATTTCAACATCCATAACCCTATTCTATACCAGGCATAAAGATCCCCTTCTATGCAGGGGTACTAGATCCCCATTGCTGTCAGTTAGTACCGTCCTATTTATAGCAAACACCAAGATCCCTTTCGTGAGCAGCGCACCGACTCTATTTGATGCAGACAGCACCAGATCCCTATTTTATGCAGACGCACCAGATCCCTATTTTGCCAGGCAGACCAGGGTCCCCATTTAAAAGCAAAACCAGTCCCTATTTTGCACAGGCCGTCCCAATCCCCAACCAGTCTCTATTGGGTGCAGACAGACCCAAACCCATTGATGAGCACACCAGATCCCTATTTGATGCAGACAGCAACCAGATCCCTATATTTATGCATGACAGCACCAGATTCCTACTTAGATTTCACACACACCAGATTCCCTATTTGATGCCGACAGCACAAGATCCCCTACATGATGCAGACAGACAACCAGATCCATTTGATGCACAGACAACAACCAGAACCCTATTTGATGCAGACCAGCACAGATCCCTATTTGATGCAGACAACACCAGATCCCAAAATTTGATGCTGACAACCCCAGATCCCTATTGATGCCGACAAGCACCAGATACCCTATTTTATGAGCAGCGAGCACAGATCCCTATTCTAAATGCAAACAAGTACCAATCCCTATCTCTATAGCAAACATTAACCAGATCCCTATTTGATGCGAGACAACACCAGATACCCAACCTTGAGCAGACAGCAACAGAATCTGCTATTCTATTCACTAAGGCAGATAACCAGATCCCTATTTTGAATGCCGACAACATAAAAAACATTCTACCTTAAAGATGCAAAACAACCACCCATATCCCTACTTGATGCAAGACAAGCACCATATCCCTATTGGTTATGCAGACAACACCAGATCCCTATTTGATGCGACAACACCAGATTCCTACATGATGCAAACAACAACCAGATCCCTAACTGTGAATGCAGACAGCAAACCAGATATCCCCCAATTGGATGCAGGACATAAACAGCCAGATCCCTAATTTGAAGCAGACAACACCAGAACCCTAACTAGCTTGCACACAACACCCAGATCCCTACTAGCATGCAAACAACATCAGATCCCTACTTGATGCAGACGGAGCACCAGATCCCTATTCCTATGCCAGGCATTACCAGACCCCTAAATTGCGATCAGACAACACGCAGAACCCTACTTGATTGCAATACAACACCAGATCCCTACTTGAAATGCGACAGCACCAGATCCTACTTGATGCAGGACACAGCACTCAATCCCAAGCTTTGATTGCAGGACAGCACCAGAATTCCCCTACTTTGTGCATACAGAGCACCAGAACCCACATAGGATGCAGCACAGCACCCATATACCCTATTGGTTAAGCGACAGCACTACAGAACCCTATTGGAATGCAGAACAGACATCCAGATCCCTATTGGATGCAGACTGCAACCAGATCACCAATTCCTATAGCAGGAAAACCAACCAACAATTTCAAATAAACCACCTTGACGTGCAAACAAACACCAGAATCCCTACATGAAGCAGACGAGCACATAGAGCCCAACTTGAGTGCAGAACAGCACATTCAGGTATTCCCTTACTGATTGCAGAATCAGCACCAAGATCCCTACTTGATCAGCAGACAGCAGCCAGATCCCTATATGAAGCATTACAGCACCAGATCCCTATCGGATGCAGACAGCACCAGAAATTCCCTATTTGGATGGCAGACAGCAAAGCCAAGAACCCTGAATTGATGCAGACAAGTCACCAAGATCCCTATTCGCTAAAGCAGACACCACCGTAATCTCCTAGTTGTGGAAAGCAGGACAGCACCACAAGATCCCCTAGTTGGACATGCAGCAGCACCAGATACCCTATTCTAGACGCATACATCCAAACACACACAGATCCACAATTGTGATTGCAGGGTCAGTGGGCAACCAATATACCCTATGTCTATGTGTATGCGTTGATGCCAATAAGTTCAGGGCTGTTTATTCACTGTAATTCATAATAGTGTGATCTGAATTGGTGCTTCAGATCAAGTAATCTCCGTCAAAGTGTTTGTGGAGTATGTAGTTGCCAACAACACGACAGACAGACAATGATTAACTACAAACTTGCACAGGACTACATGGACCAGGAAGAGGATTCTTATATGCCAGGAGGAGGCGTGGAATGGAGCCACAGTAGGGCCTTTGCAGGAGGACAATATGTGGCAGACCCGCCCCTACTGTTGAAAGTAAATCAACAGTCTCCAGAAACAGATACAGAAGTGTTTGACTAGAAGGACAACGGTTATCCTGCGAGCAGCTGATGTCAGCAGCAACTTGTGATAGATTGGAAAGACAGCATTTCACAATAATTGGATTGGTTGTAACCACAACCTCAGATGGCCAACTGGGATGGGGGGGGGGGGGGGGGGGGGGGGGGGGGGGGGGGGGGGATGGGGGGGTGTAAAGGGGGGGGTGGGGGGGGGGGGGGGGGGGGTGGGGGGGGGGGGGGGTTTTAATCCTTATTATTATAATCTCATCACCCAGCAGAGAAAGCCAGAGTAGCTGAGGAAATTCACATGAGAGAGAGCTGTGACATTCATCCCAGTTGAGGCATCTCTTCAAGATTGAGTAGCCAGATTACACAACCCGACAAGTGACTAACATACCCGAGGTCATCATCCCGATCAAGAGTTTCCACCCCTGGAAACTGTTCTTTCATGGATGTGGTGAGCAACTCTGCATAACATTAACTGATGACAATCAGGATAATACCCAGCCATCCTGATACACCATACACCCAGCGGAGACAGCCAGTGTAATAACAAAAGTAGATTCCCAATACATAAGTTTAAGCAGTCACTTCATTAGTGACAAGTGAATGTTGGACAGAGCCAAAAGATTAAAACGTCATTGGTAGCTTGGGGGACGTCTTGCTGTGGTGGGCATATTTGGCTTGTGTTCCCAGAAACTTTCAGTGGAACACATTGTAGCAGGGGACTAGCAAGATGCTGTGTTACCCACAAGTTGCCCTGGGAGGATACATAGTGCATATGTGAGGCCCACAGTTGCTCTGGAGTGCACATTTGTCAGTGGACGCAATATGCTATGTTTGACAAAAAAGCATGTGGGTCTAAAAATGCAGGTGGTGTGCCGAGTAATGTCACAATGGTTCCAACATAGCAGTGTGAGGACATCATTTCTGTGGGGACGGAGAGTAAACTAGAAGTGGGACGACTTAGCAGGGGTGACAAAAAATGCGTAGGTGGCATGAGTATCAGGGGACAGTGTATGATTGCTCGGGTGGTGGCCAGGTACTGAAAGGGGGGGGGGGGGGGGGGTGCGGGAGGGGTAGGCAGGGGACCATAATATGCTTGGGTAGCATATTGTAGTTAGGTGGGGACATATAGTGCTGGGGGGCGATAACTGGTCAGGGTACCAGATAGCGCTGGGGAAGACCAATATGTTTTTCATTGGGTGACATTTATAGTGCTATATCTAGGGATAAGCAGAGATATGTCATGGGCTTACGCCAGATAGTCCAGGGGGATGGTACAAAGATAATGCAGAATGCTGCTAGATTTACGCTCGGGGACGATAAGCTTGGGACAAAATTCGGGTGTCAAAAAGTGTACAGCAGGGGACCCTATATGCAGGGGACAACTATAGCAGTGTGTACAATAATGCAGTGGTGTGGTGTCAGTAGAAAAAGGTGACAGAAAATAGCTGTGTAGGACGAAGATTACGTCTTCAGAAGGTGACGGATATTGTCCAGGGTACGGAAGACAAGCTTGTGGACTATTAATGCAAGGGGGACTAAGAGTGAAGCATGGGGACAATAGTTGTGCTTGGAGGCCAACTAGCTGAGGGTGTTGACCTATATTCATGGGGGCCGATTTAGACTGGGACACCATAATAGCTGTGTGACACATTAGCAGTGGGACTATAATAGGCAGGTTACCTCTTGCTATGGTGGGGACAGTGATAAGCAACAGGGGGACATTACAAGATGTCGGAGACAATAGAACCACGATGTTACCAATTTCTTGGTCGGACATATTTGCTATGGTGGACATAATAGGCTGGTGGAGTGTGACGTACATTGGCTGTGACTGATATTAGCATGGGACAATGAGCTGGTGTAAGCGTGGGGGGGACATAATTCATGGGAACATAATTGCATAGTGGACATAATAGCTGTGTGGACGGAGTGTAGCTCAAGGACATAATTGCTGTGGGACATATTGCTGGGGGACAACTGTAACAGTGGGACAGGGATAATTGCGAGGTGTAGGACCTATTGGGCATAGGGGACAAATATACAGGGGACACATTGCATAGTGTGAGACAAATTGCTAACGTGGGTGACAAAACATTGCCTGTGGACTATATTGCTGTGTGGGGCGACAGAGCGTAGTGCAGGGTGAGAACATATTTGCCAGCTATGCCAGATTATGCCGGTGGGTTAAAAGCCTTATGGGATCCTATACGCTAGTATACGTTCAGATATCTATAGGAATAAAATTGGAGTCGCAAAAATGGTAATTAAGTACCCCCACCAAATTGGTGTTTGCAATAGTATGCTCAATTCCCAGCTTCCTTCAAAGATAAGATCGTGCACGTGTTGCCAAATTAGTTAACTGTTATGTTCAACCAAACTTTAAAAACTAACGCTAATACACACTCATCGCAGTGCCCGCGCCAATCCGTCCTACCCCCACCCTAGACACCCCCACAAACCATGTCAGGCATCATGTGTCCCCAGTGCCAAATAACAAGTATTCCCCATACTGTATTTCCAATACCTACCCCCCATATGAGATTAATCCTACCATCCCCAAGAACCACTTAGGACACAAACAAAGTACAAAAAAACCAAATGAAGGCCATGACCTCTGGACATACTTCACTAAGGGTATATCGGGGACGGTTTCCTGTGAAGTCATCAGAACAAGGTAAGGCTACCATGAAACAGAACAATAAGGTTGCTACCGTGTATGTTGGCCCTTCCTCCATGGCAGAACTCCTCCTCCATCTCAGATCTCCTCTAGAGTCAGTGATAGTTTTGGGCTGTCGCTGGGCACACGGACTTTCAACTCCCTCCAAAGGTTTTCTATGGTGGGTTGAGATCTGGAGACTGGCTATTCCCACTCCAGGACCTGAAATGCTTCTTACGGCACAAGACGTACAAACGAGAGCCTACTAATTGCCATTGTGTGACAGGGGTGTTGGGTGGGGTGATTGGGGATGTTGGAGGTTTAAGTGGAATTAGGGGGACATTCAGTCTTTCAATGGAAAGGGGGAGTGGGGTATGGGAGGGGGGGGGGTGCACTCAGATTATTTCTTACGATACTATGGCCCCATTCAGTTCTGAGTACGCTGTACATGGATCAGTCGTCACTGGTCCCTTTGGCATAGTAAACCAGCCCCCAAAGCATTATGATGCCACCACCCAAGCTTCTCAGTCGGTATGGTGTGTTTCTTTGGATGCCACTCAGCATTCTCTCTCCCTCAAACACGACGAGTGTGTGTTTCTCTACCAAAACAGTTTCTATTTTGGTTTTCATATCTGAGACCAATATGACATTCCTCCCAATCCTCTTCTGGATCATCCAAATGCTCTCTAGCAAACTTCAGACGGGCCACAGTACTTGTTACGGGATTGTAAGCAGGGGGATCACGTACATGGAAATGGACAAGATCTGAGTCCCTGGCGGCTTAGTGTGTTACTGATAGAGTAGCCTTTGTTACTGGGTCCCAGCTCTCTGCAGGTCATTCACTAGGTCCCCCCTGTGTGGTCCTGGGATTTTTGCTCACCGTTCTTGTGATCATTTGACCCCACGGGGTGAGATCTTGCTGTGGAGCCCCAGATTCGAGGAGAATTATCAGTGGTCTTGTATGTCTTCCATTTTAATAATTATAGCTCCCCACAGTTTCATTTAGTTTCACACCAAGCTGCTTGCCCTATTGCAAGATTTCAGTCTTCCCACCTAGGTTGCAGGTCAACAATTTGTCTTTCTGGTGGTATTTCGACAGCTTCTTTGGTCTTCACCATAGTGGAGTTTGGAAGTGTGACTGTTTGAGGTTGTGTGGACAGGTGCCATTTTTATACTGATATACAAGTTCAACACAGGTGCCATTGATACAAGGTAAATGAGTTGCAGGACAGAGAGAGCCCTCCTTAAAAAAGAAAGGTCCATTCTGTGATACCAGAAATCTTGCTTGTTTTTGTAAGGTCACCAAAAATACTAATTTTCCACCATAAATTTGGCAAATAAATTCTTTCCATATCATCAATGAAGATTGTCTGAGGATCTTGTTTTTCTCTATTTTGTCTCTCATATTTGAGAGTCCTCCACTATAGATGCCCATAACAGGCCTCTCTCCATCTCTGTAAGTGGGAGGAGACATGTAACCGATTGGTGGGGACTAAATACTTTAATTTGCCCCCACTGTAATGTACATGAACATTGTGTATTGAGTAATGTGTGTTCTGCCCTCACTACACATGGCTGAGGTATAATTAGACAGACAGATCAAACCCCCCTCCCATAACAACTCACATCTGATGCAGGCGCTACGTTCCTCCGCTCCCCCCTCCATAACAACTCACTGGATGCTCAGGTCGCTATGTCCTCGCTCCTCCTCCCTCCCTTAACACTCACTGAGGCATGCGCTCAACACTGTCCTCAGCTCCCCCCCACCCATAACTAACTCACTGATGCAGGCGCTTACATCCTCGCGTCCCTCACACCTCCCATAACAACTCAACTCGAATGCAGGCGCATACGTCTCGGCTTACACCTTCCCCAAAACTCACTGAATGGCAGGCGCTACGGCCGTCACTCGCTCCCCCCTCCCATAACAACTCACTGATGCAAGCTGCGCTAACGTCCACTCTCGCATCCAACACCCCCCTCCCATTAACAACTCACTGATGCTAGGCGCAACGTCCCAGCGTCTCCTACCCCCCTCCCATAACCCTCACTGATGCTGCGCCTACGTCCCGGCGCTCTCCATTCCCATAACAACTCACTATACGTAAGCAGCTACGTCCCTCTCCCCCATCCCATAACTCATACTGATGCAGCGCGAAGCTCCTTCGCTCCCCCCTGCCCCATAAATTTATAAGCTCAACGCACTGATGCAGGCGCTACGATCCTCTCTCCCCCCTCCCATAACAACTCACTGAGGCATGGCGCTACGTCCTCCGCTCCCCCCCTCCCAATAACTCTCCTGATTGTCAGGCTCTACGCCTCGCTCCCAGCCCACCCTCCCATAACAACTCACTGATGCAGGCCGCTAACCGCTACGCCTCTCTCGCTCCCCCCTACCCCTTAGACAACTCACATGATGTATTGCGCTACTCGTCGCTTCGCTCCCCCTCCCATAACAATACACAGATGTATCTCCAGGAGTCACACTTTTCCCCCACCCCACCTTTCCTCCCTCCCATAACAACTCACTGATCAGGGCAGGCGCTACGTACCGCTCGCGCTACACCCCTCTCCCACAACTCACTGATATGCAGACCGCTACGTCCTCGCGTCCCTCCTCACCCATAACAACTCACTCATGCAGAGGCTGCTACGTCCACAGCTCCCCCCTCCCATAACAACTCACTGATATGCAGCGCTCTCACGTCCTCCGCTCCTCCCTCCATAACAACTCACTGATGCAGGCGTCAGTATGATCCTCGATCCCCCCCCGCTCCATAACAACTCACATTAGCTTCGCTACTCCTTCTTTCCTAACTTTTATTGCAGGGAAGTTATTATTATTATTATAGCTACAGATATTTCTAGAGATAATTACTAACAAAATGGGTAAATAGTAACATTCGAAATCAGTGTCTACCATATACACAATAACACATCCTCAACGACTGGTCCTGACATACGGTCTCCCCACATCGGTCCTGACAACGGTCCTTCTTCTCACGGTCCCTCGACACGATCCTCACACGGTCCTGAACACGCTAGTCTAAACTGAAATAGGGTTAAACATAACCGGCCGATTGTTTCCGATAGGCTGACGACTTCTACTGCAGCTGAATAAAGTGGTGGAGTCTCCTCTGAGGATCCATGTAAGATGGCTTCCTAGGAAATGACCTACTAAGACCTCATGGTGAAGCCCATAGGATGATGGGAAAAACTACGGAGCATTTAAGCATACAAAAAGTTGTAACTACAGAATCATAATCTATAACAAAAATGCTAATTATACAACAAAGAGCCCAACTGTGATGTACGATATTAACAATTTTACCTTACATTCCCTATAGCAATCATAAACTAACAAAGCCGAAGGACATGACATAAAATAATTCTGAAGGCATGACAACTCCCCGCCTGGTCTCCCATGGATACCGACGCTATGGACGGTCCTTCTGATATGGGAGAGTAGTACAAATTTAGGTACAGACACAGGACTGAATAAGAGTTAGAGAGGCTTCTTGACCTTAACCTCGACTTTCCTTAAGACATTCCTGACTTTCCCCAATCTTCGCTTGGAAACACTTGGGTTATCAGAGCCCAAAGGCCTACTTTCGAGTTCATCCTTGACATTGAGAGTCCATTCAACGTATAACAATGTGGTGCCATGTTCCAAGCAGGGCTTGCTTGACACATCGCCATTTGGTGTGCTGAATCTTGGTAGACTGGATAGGTACCTGCTTAAAAGGCCTCCACACATTTATCCAGAAGATGTTCCGCCATGGCTTTGCACTCGTCTCCACTCAGCGGCATTCTGATATAGGTCTTTAGTGTCAATTGGATCGATTTGGAGGAGCCGTGGGTTTACTCCACTCCAACCTCTGGTAAGCAACGTGATGAAGGGGTGAGGCATAGAAAACAGGATCTTCGCGGGGTCAATATGGTATTGACAACATGGGTCCGGCAATTAATTACAGCCCCTACTTCAGCCATAGAAGGTCGTCAGTGTTCTCACGTTCTTGATCCTTGAAAGTTTATCCTAACTGTAGAAATATTGAGTCTAAGGAATCACTTCTAGCTATGCGAACAATTAGCGCTCCCAATCACACTCCCATATGGGAATCATGTGGCGTCAGTTCAATGTCCCATTACATAAACAACCTTGTATCAGAAAGGTGTCCCCTCTACACAGTTCATCTGTCAAGGTTGCAAAAAAAAACAAAAAAAAAATGATATTCAATCTGTGGAAGCTCCGACAAAGGCTGGTGCCTCTATCAGATGCGTTTGAAGATGTTTGACATGGCCTCTCTAATCGATAGCGAAGCGTCTGTAGAGAGGCAATATATAAAGCTGGATGTGTACAGACCTGATGCCATGCAAGTAGAACATGACAGCCCAACTTTTTGCTGGTTCTCACTGCCTATATTTTTTATAATTCCTCTAGTTTGAGCCGTGTGTGACAATCGCTAGGCATCGGACCCCCAGTTCCCTGCACTCAACAACTCGTAAGACCGAATGTTGACTAGCCAAAAAATCTACTGTGCGTAACCAATATAAACGATGCCACTTGCGTAATCCAATGCCACAAGCCCAGCTGCACCCTAGCATCACAAACGATTTTTTCAGCACCACAATCGATGTACCGTCAGCACCTGAGTAGCTGATTGTCTTACATTAACTGGGTCTGGTCAGGTTAATTACGCAATTAACCCTTCACACTAGCCACCAGTGGGTATTTTTACCATTCCCCTTTTTTGTACAGCAGAAGGAGAGAAACTCTGCAATATTAGCAATAACACTATGAATTTTGTATAATACGTCTGTATACCACTGTTAACCACGCAAGGCAGGTTATAGAAACAGAGGGTTAAACACACACAAACCGTAGAGCCCGCTCTTCAGAGGCAGGGATTCTTAGTTTTTGCGTTTAAAGAGCTTTAGAAACTAGTTCAACACTTTGCAGATGCGTAATAGGGTTTATTACTAAAAAGGATCAAAAGGGTATGCAATAATTCAATATTTACAGAAAAAGATGTAGGCCAAATATAATATATTAAATACAGAAGATCAATAACACAGCAAAGAGGTAACAGCAAAAAGTTTTAGGGAGGTATGAGTACTTTGCCAAAAGTCCTGGGTTAAGCAGATCAAGTTTTTCAGAGCAAAAAGGTGCCTAGTTTCTCCCAAAGGTTGGTTCCCATGTTAAAAAGGGAGATTATCTTCAATCTCAACTCAACTCTCTGCTACCCAAGCATAACAGTTACTATTTTTTCTTTTCTAGGAACTCAGCAGGGGTGTCCTCTTTGAAAGCAAAGAACCAATCGCCTCAATTGAGGGAGGGTGTTAGTAGGCGTTGGAAACTCAAGGCTAGAAGCCAAAATCCCCCCCAAGTTGATATACCCCGGTCAATAACCATTCCCTAGGTACATGTAATTCATTCTATCCACTGGGTATAATTAATATGCAGAAATCATCTGAGCTGAACATCTAGAGTTATCAAACATGGCATAGTTTCACTATTTCAGCTAGACTATATATGCTTCTCTCTCCTGTAGACTTTCAACTAAGGGGTGTAAAAGATATCAGGCGACTCGCATGAAACTGAACTATCCGAATATATTGCTTTTATATGTTTAACATGTAATTATTTCCTACCTTAAGATATAAAAGTAAGAAGAAAAGTGTGCGTTTTTAATGTGAGGTCAGTTTGTACAGCTAGACTGGAATGCTTTGAATCGCCAGTGAAGGACTGGTTTATGGCTTTACGAACCTAGTGTATCCAAGCAAAAGTCTCACCAGACATACTGTGTGGGGCCTAGGCTTAATCTGGGGGTTTATAACCATGAAGCTCATCCATTACTAGGAGCCTGTTTCCCTGTGAGCTCTCGTGCATGCAATACAGACCACATGTCCACACGACAGAGAGGAGCTGGGATTTGGAGGGAGAGAGATACCAAGATGGATGACTCCTTAGCAAGATGGATGACCTTCGTTCAATCTCCTGTATGCACAATGTGCTACATCCGTGGTGATCTGACACCACATAGGGCCCAAACACATCGAGCCCCACGCCATGTTGTGACAAAGGGAAAGTTCTGTGCTAGGCGATACGGTCATGACAAGGAGGATTAGATCCATTTTTCTGAGATTTGAAACATGCCCACGAAGCTTTACGAGACAAAGTGGATGCATTATTGAAAATATTTGTACTACATGAAGTCCTTTTGGCTCCCCATTAATCCAGAGTCCAGCTGCACGAAAGAGGCTCCCTCTGTGAACAAGCGGCATCTTCTGAGAGTAGTCTGGGTACAGTACGAGGTAAATTGTTCCAACACAAACTGTGTGAAGGAGCAATATGGTAAGACCTGGTGAGATCACTACCTTCGATTGCTTTCACCAACTTTACAAAGTACTTGCGATGGAAATAGGCGCGGCCTCCTGCCTTTCAACAGTCCTTTAGTAGTCCTACAAAGGATGAAGAATTCTTTCGAGGAAATTCATTAGGAACATTCTTGTGATGTTTGAGGCATTCTAGTTTAGTGATGTTTGGACAGCATTCTACGTAGTTTAGTGTAGTGTTGGAGGCATGTCTTAGTGGGTATAGTGAAGTGGAGGCATTCTTAAGTGTTCGTGAATGATTGCTGGCATTATCTAGTCTGTCTTAGTGCGTGAGTCTCTTGTTGGACAACAAGTGGTATGATAACAAGTGTAGGCCCGTGTGGGCTCCATCCCAACTGGTATCTAGTGCCATGAGACAGTAAAGTCCAAACCTTGGCAATGTCAGGATCCCGGTAAGGTGTGCTTATAAAGATTCTGGCAATGAGTGCCCATTAAGCAAGCAATAGCTCTAGTACTAGAGACTTCCAAGTGAGAATCTATGAACGCTATTTAGGATCCAACAAATTAGTACTAAAAACCGTTTGCGTGTAGGTGCCTCGAGACCCGAATGCGGAGTTCTGCGTCCAGATTCAAGGCTTACCAACGGTACAATATGTGCCCTGTTTCATGATTGCGCTCATGCCCTGGTTTGTACAGGAGAGGTGTCCTGTGAGCCCTTATCGTAATCTCTTAACAGGCTGGTATGCGGGCACACCCCCTTTTAGCTATGATCTGCTGGGTTATGATCAGTTGAATACATAATGCCAACTAGGGGGCAGGGGCCTGTGGTAGACATCCGGTATCCTCAGTACTCTGTTATGTACACTAGACATAGAATCTCCTGGCTTCTCTTCGTAAATGTATCCCAGCAGTACGCCATCGCTGTCTGTATAAAACTCTGTCTTCAAGTTCTACATCTACTTCAGACATAATCGGATTCTGTTAGCTCCACTTCTAGACAGCAGCACAAAGTTCTAATCTTGGAATGGGTGGTTTCCGGACATGGTGCTTAGCTTGGTCTTACCATTACAAATCCAATATGGACCACCTTGGTTTATTATACTAAAGCTGGAGAGTCCAAAATCAGACTCCCTTCTGCATAGAAACCAATCAGCTTCTAACCTCAGCTTGTTCAATGATGCTTTGGCAATGAAACCTGGAAGCTGATTGGTTTCTATGCAGAAGGGAGTCTGATTTTGGACTCTCCAGCTATTTAGTAAATAAACCCCTTGATGTCCACTGAATTGAAGGTCGGCTACGTGTGAGAACTATTGCTTTTACTGGAAGCGTCGAACAGAATACACATTAGATTTTCTAGATTGAACTTCTTCAGGAAAATGTGAGCATATGGCCTCTGTATGTGTAGGCTAAATAAAGTTCCTTTTAAAGTAGTCTCTCCATAATGTCTCTCTTTGGAGGAAGTGGAGATTTCCCAATCACATGTCTGCAGCAAGCTCTCTGAGCCAGAATCTTACCTTGGATGGTCACAGGTGTCTGCAAACCCGAGTGGAGTCATACAGACTGTTTATGGTAGACAAGACACCCCTCGTCCGTGTTGAAAGCGGCTTTGAACTCCTGGTCGACCTGGAAGGAGAGGGTGTCAGACAGATATCGACCAAAATGGGAGTCCTGGCATGTGTGCTGCGCTAAGGCATGGGTAGCAAGTCAGTTTGCCAAGGTCCTAGTGTCTTTCAAATCACTGGCTGTGATCCTTGAGGAAGGCGGCAGGCCCCCCATAACAGTTTTTGCTGTTTGAAGCTATCTTATCCAACCTGAGGTTGAGGCGTTGGGACCAAGGAACAGGCCAAATGTGGCCTTTGGGTCCCCTTAAGTAGACTGATTGCAGCCTCAGGCGATGGAAGTGACTTCAGGCCATCATCACTACATAAAATTCCATCCCTTCATGAACTGTCTAACATCTTGCCATAATCTTTTTCACCGTCCTGGGCAGATAAGCTTAAGATCCATCTAGAATTCGCGGCACACTCGCAGCTCGGCGGGAATGGAGGCTGTTGCAACAAAAACGTATGCACTTCCATGGTGTTCTATAGTGTCTTTAATGGGGTTGCTATCCCTAAATCAGAAAGAATCTCAGAAAGTTTCTGTGTCGTGTTCTTCCTTAACTTGAAAACTGAAACATTATGTTGTATGTCAGCAACTATGAGGTTGGATGGCTTGCCCTTGCGGAATCTGATGAGTAATCGGCCAAGTGAAGTGTGTTGTTGAGAATCTAGGTCCTTTTAAGAGGACGTCGTTGAGAAGAGATTCCCCTCATTTCCGGAAGCTGGAGTCAAATACTACTCTCAGATTTCCCCTGGCTTCCTGGGGTGAGGTAAAACCACCTGAAAATAGGTAGGTACCAGAATACACACCATCTTTCCCTATTTCAAAGTGGGGGGCCAACCGTCTGTCATTGGCTGTCTTTCAAACATCGTGCTCATAGAACGAGAAGAAATGCTCTTTCATTTCTGGTTTTCCCTTTGAAAATTGCCTGAGAGCAGAAAAGCGTTTTAGAGCCTGTAGTCCTGTTTAGGAAGGGACGGGCTCTGTTTTTGTTGAAAGGAAGGGAGCTACCCACTGTTTGTATCATTTTTGTAAAATCCTTTTTCCATTACTTCAAGAAGAAACTGACCCTCAATAGATGGGCAA
>CATNWA010004956.1:5000-13960 GCA_951230385.1 Staurois parvus
AAAGCAGATAGCCTACTGAGCAGCTATGCAGATCCAGAGTCCTGGACGCTGGTGGAAACAAATATATAATGATGTCCTGAATTACAAGCAGATACCATGAAGGATTTCTACAAGACATTTTTGTAGATCGGGGTTTCCAAATTACAGCCCGTGGGGCCAACATCCAGGTGGGCTACAAGATGTTGTCCATCCCACAGCTGGGGGAAGTGAGGCATCCTCAGACGCGGTGCTTCTGATCCTAAGCTATAAAGCACAGCACCACCTGCCTGGAGTTTGCATGTTCTCCCTGTGCCTGCGTGGGTTTCCTCCAAGTTCTCCGGTTTCCTTCCACACTCCAAAGACATGCTAGTAGGTTAATTGGCTCCTCTCTAAATTGGCCCTAGTATGTGTATGTATGCATGTAAGCTAGGGACCTTAGATTGTACGCCCCTCGAGGTTAGGGACTGATGTGAATGTACAATATATATGTAAAGTGCTGCGTGAATTGATGGCGCTATAGAAGTACCTGTACTAAATAAATAAGGAAAGTAATTAATTTAAATTTTATTCATAGTTACATAGTTAGTCTGGCTGAAAAAAGACGAAAGTCCATCCAGTTCAACCATAAAAAAAAAAGTTATAATCCTATACCCACAGTTTGCTCCTGCAGGGAAAAAAATTCCTTCCTGATCACCCGAGAGGCAATCAGATATTCCCTGGATCAACTTTACCTATAAATGTTAGTATCCAGTTATATTCTGTGTATCTAAGAAACAATCCAGGACTTTTTTGAAGCAATCCACTGAGCTGGCCAGAACCAACTCTTGAGGGAATCTATTCCACATTTTCACAGCTCTCACTGTGAAGAAACCTTTCCGTGTTGGAGATTACATTTATTTTCCTCCAGATGTAAAGAGTGCCCCCTTGTCCTCTGTGATGACCTCAGGGTGGGTATTCATTCATGATTTTTTTTCGCCCTTAATATTTGTAAATTATACAATGTGGCCCTTGTACTGAAAAGCTTGGAGACCCCTGTTGCAGAGGACAGCTTCTAGAAAGTAAGCTCAACTTTTCTACTAAAAACTGTACACCGCTGATCAATCCAAAAGTATATTTTAAAGGGTTAGTTCACCTTACCAAAAAAACTGCCTATGCAGACAAGGGGCATCTTTAGATAAAAATAAACTGCAGCTTTGATTAAAGTTGCATAATGACCTTGCTATAGGTGTCGGCCATTTTTATGATTGCTTCAGAAAAGTCCTGGATTCTTTCTTGGATACACAGAATATAACTGGATACTAACATTTATAGGTAAAGTTGGTCCAGGGAATATCCGATTGCCTCTCGGGGGATCAGGAAGGAATTATTTCCCCTGCAGGAGCAAATTGGATCATGCTTTGCTGGGTTTTTTGCCTTCCTCTGGAGCAACTGTGGGTATAGGATTATAACTTTTTTTTTTTTCTATGGTTGAACTGGATGGACTTTTGTTTTTTTTCTCAGCCAGACTAACTATGTACAGTTGGGCAAAAAAGTATTTAGTCAGCCACCAATTGTGCAAGTTCTCCCACTTAAAAAGATGAGAGAGGCCTGTAATTGGCATCATAGGTAGACCTCAACTATGAGAGACAAAATGAGAAAAAAAAATCCAGACAATCACATTGGCTGATTTGGAAAGAATTTATTTGCAAATTATGGTGGAAAATAAGTATTTGGTTAATATCAAAAGTTCATCTCAATACTTTGTTATATCTTTTGTTGGCAATGACAGAGGTCAAACGTTTCCTGTAAGTCTTCACAAGGTTGGCACACACTGTTGCTGGTATGTTGGCCCATTCCTCCATGCAGATCTCCTGTAGAGCAGTGATGTTTTGGGGCTGTCGCTGGGCAACACGGACTTTCAACTCCCTCCAAAGGTTTTCTATGGGGTTGAGATCTGGAGACTGGCTAGGCCACTCCAGGACCTTGAAATGCTTCTTACAAAGCAACTCCTTTGTTGCCCGGGCGGTATGTTTTAGGATCATTGTCATGTTGGAAGACCCAGCCACGTTTCATCTTCAATGCCCTTGCTGATGGAAGGAGGTTTGCACTCAAAATCTCACGATACATGGCCCCATTCATTCTGTGCTGTACATGGATCAGTCGTCCTGGTCCCTTTGTGGAGAAACAGCCCCAAAGCATGATGTTGCCACCCCCCTGCTTCACAGTAGGTATGGTGTTCTTTGGATGCCACTCAGCATTCTCTCTCCTCCAAACACGACGAGTTGTGTTTCTACCAAACAGTTCTATTTTGGTTTCATCTGACCATATGACATTCTCCCAATCCTCTTCTGGATCATCCAAATGCTCTCTAGGAAACTTCAGACGGGCCCGGGCATGTACTGGCTTAAGCAGGGGGACACGTCTGGCACTGCAGGATCTGAGTCCCTGGCGGCGTAGTGTGTTACTGATGGTAGCCTTTGTTACGTTGGGCCCAGCTCTCTGCAGGTCATTCACTAGGTCCCCCCGTGTGGTCCTGGGATTTTTGCTCACCGTTCTTGTGATTATTTTGACACCACGGGGTGAGATCTTGCGCGGAGCCCCAGATCGAGGGAGATTATCAGTGGTCTTGTATATCTTCCATTTTCTAATTATTGCTCCCACAGTTGATTTGTTCACACCAAGCTGCTTGCCTATTGCAGATTCAGTCTTCCCAGCCTGGTGCAGGTCTACAATTTTGTTTCTGGTGTCCTTCAACAGCTCTTTGGTCTTCACCATAGTGGAGTTTGGAGTGTGACTGTTTGAGGTTGTAGACAGGTGTCTTTTATACTGATAACAAGTTCAAACAGGTGCCATTGATACAGGTAATGAGTGCAGAACAGAGGAGCCTCTTAAAGAAGAAGGTACAGGTCTGTGAGAGCCAGAAATCTCGCTTGTTTGTAGGTGACCAAATACTTATTTTCCACCATAATTTGCAAATAAATTCTTTCCAAATCAGCCAATGTGATTGTCTGGATTTTTTTTCTCATTTTGTCTCTCATAGTTGAGGTCTACCTATGATGCCATTACAGGCCTCTCTCATCTTTTTAAGTGGGAGAACTTGCACAATTGGTGGCTGACTAAATACTTTTTTGCCCCACTGTAACTATATACCTCCTGAAGCCTGACTGGAATACTCCCAGGGTGTTGCTAAGAGAGGCCTAGTCGTTACGGCCCACCCTCCCAGGAATAAACCCTCAAACAATGAGCTCAGAGCTACTGAATCAAGGAGAGAAAAAGCATGTGAGGGGGTCTGATTCTGAGAAAAGAGCTCCCTCCTGTGATGGTGGAAGTGAACAGGAACAGCTAGGCCTCACTTAGCAACATCCTGGGAGTATTCCAGTCAGGCTTCAGGAGGAATGTAAATGGCCGACGCCTGTTGACCTAATGACAGTCAGGGTGAATCCTAAAAAGACGAGATCATTAATGACAGCCTCCATTATGCATCAAATTACATCTGACATCGGTATCTATACTGATCTGACTCTGGAAGGGATCAGTCCAGGATTTCTCACTGAGATGAAATGGAGGGCATCCGTGTGACAGGAACCTAAAAGCCTGTGAAGGAAAAAGGCTCTTGGGAGATGTAGTTTTGGGGGCATGTCTACATTAATAGAAACTGAGGTCCCAGCAGCTGACCCTGCAAGACATTTACAAGCATAACGTCACAGGGAGTAATAAAAGCTTTTTCCTGCTACAGGAATTAAGGTAAAAGAAACAAAAATTAATGATCTAGGAGGTAGAAAGACAGGTTTGGGGGTACATTTGGGCCAAGCCTATAAAAAATCCTTTAACCTCCTTGGCGGTTTTCCCGAGTGTAGCTCGGGGTAGAATTTCTATACCAAGAACGGTAACCCCGAGCTACACTCGGGCTTACCATGCAGCGTTCTCTGGGGGTCCCTGCAGCACTTACCTTGTCCTTCGCTCCCACGATGTGTCCCCTGCAGCGTCCCCGTCCATCTCCTCCGGCGGATGCCGGCATCTGGCTTCCGTGTTCCGGTCCCCGTGACGTCGGAACGTTCGGGCGGCGGAAACCGGCGGGAAATTTGAAATTTTTAAAAAATGACATTTTTGCTGTCATTGCTTTTTTACTGCATTTCACATACATTTTGTCCCCACTGCTTTGTCCTGCGCCCTGCCTGCATTTTGACTGTTCTTTCTGCCTGGAAACTTAGAAAAGTCCATGGCGGCCAAAAAGCATCCCTTTACGTCAAAAGTGGTTTTAGAACAGCGATAGTAAATCAGAACCACTTGCAGAATTGAGTGATAATGATTTGTGGGGAAATTCGTCATCAGACACTGAAAACGATTTTGCGACTTTGCTCAGCGATGTGCGAATTTGCCTCCGTATTTCAAATTTCAGTGTTTTTGGTTTGATTATATTATTGAATTAAATTTATTATTATTATATTATTATTTTTTATGACTATTTATTAAATTATAATTTATGATTTTGTGTTTCAAGTTTTATCATATCCGGAATGTTTAATAGACTCTTTTTCGGATAGATTTCAGTGAGTTATTCCTAAAAATTACAGCCTACAATTAAAAACTACATATTTTCCATGCAAAAAAATGGTACCGCTTTCAGCACAAAAATTCCTGACATGATCATACCGCCAGGGAGGTTAAACTTGGTGACTGGTTGTAAGTAAAAGCAGCTTGATCACCTGAGATCCAGGGATTTCTTTGTGAAAGGCCTCTGTGGTTTCCTTCACCAGATCCGTTAGGGCGTAATACTCGGGTGTATGTGGACGTATTGTCTGCTCAATGTCCAAGTTGATCCCATCCATGTACTGAGTCTTGGTCAGGTTCACCTTCTCTGCAATCCATGCAGCTCTCTTCTTTGGATCTATGATTTTCTTCACTGATACATTGCCTACAATGTTGGGCAAATAGAGAGAAATGATGCAAAGAAGACTTAGGATCTTCCTTGGGAAGGTTACAGCATTAACAGGACAAGTTCAGGTTTTTTTTTTTTTAACTAAAACGTATATTGTTCTCCAGACCAGAGGTGGATTTACCACAAGGCAAACAAGGCATTTGCCTAGGGCGGCATTTTTCAGGGGGGGGGCAGCACTGCCCCTCGGAAAAAGGGACGGAAAAAAGGACACACGTGGCATGGGACCTGGTGGGTTCCAAGAGAGGCTGCGGGTTTCATGATGGTGTATGCACAGCCCGACTCTCGTTATAAGGGATGTCCGGAGCTGTGAAGATGAGTGTCTTTCTCTCTCTCACTGTGCGCGATGGTGGTTGGTGTATGGGGGGGGGGGGGGGCAGTGGTAGTGGAAGGCTTTCTCGAGCGGGGGGGGGGCTCATTTTTGTGTTGCCTAGGGCAGCACAAAACCTACATACACCACTGCTCCAGATCCTGGGAACATATAGTGGTTTGTATGTATTTCCTTTAGGCCCCTATAGTCAGGGCTAAAAGGTGGAACTTTAGACATTGATCTTCAGGCTCTCCTTATCTGCTTTGCAGAAAATTCCTGCTCTATACAGAGATCAATAGCTCAAGCTGAAATGTACAGACACAATGACTCCTCCCCCTCCCTGTCTGCTCTCTTCAGTTGGTTCTCCTGGAGATTTCAGTGAGAAAGATATTGTAGGAAGGAAAACCCCCCTGCTGCATTCTCTCTTTTAAACACATATTGCTTTGTCAATCTTCAGTCATGGGAAAGTTGTATTATATTTTTACTTGAAAAAGTAAAAATGGTAAAAATGTTGACATCTTAAAAAGAAATAAAAATAAAAATTGACCCAAACCATTAAAGTTTCGATTCAAGTGAATAGATTAGATTACATGCATTGGTCTAAGGCCCCATGTACACGGGACACTTCTGAACGATGGAAACTGACTGCTGGAAAACGTAGGTTATAAAATGTCTGTTTAGCCGCGTTTGCATAACGCGTTTATGTTTAGAAGCGTTTTTTAAAGATAAGCACAGGAGAACCTCCCAAATGCCCAGAATGCACTGAAAAGTGGTAAATTATTAACTATTTCAGACTGTTTCAGAGAAATACAGAGAGTAGAAGCAGAGAGAGCAGTATGTGTTGAGATTAGTTAGGTGTGAGTTGCTCATTAACATTTCTTTTGTTTCCAAGGGTGGGAACTGTGTCTGCTGGAGGGAGTCATTAAGGTCACCTGGCAGGGGGTCTTCATGAGGAATTTGAGGTGTGAATTGGTCATTAACATATCTTTTGTTTGCAAGGGTGGGAGAGGTCTGAGGTGTGAATTTGTCATTACAATGTGTGACAAGCTTGATAGGAACATCCTGTGTTTAGTGTTTTGTTCATTTGGGTACCTTGAAAACACTTTGCATGCATTTTTCATGATGAAAAATGGCTCTGGACAGCATCGGGAACTGGAAGAGTTAAAAAGAAATTTTCAAACGCTTATAAACGCGATTTTCATTTAACCGCGTTTACAAGCGTTTTGCATTTGAAATGCTGATAAAATCAACTGCTGAACGCAAGTTTGGTGCGTTCAAAAAAATGATTGTAAACTCAAATGCCTGTGAACGACTATAAACGAATATGTGTACATGGACACGTAGGAAAACATTAGGGTGAGTTAAGGGGCTGCTGAAAAAATCGCTGAACAGCTCCTAAACGTGAGTTTATCAGCTGCAGTGTACATGAGCCCAAACAGTTTACGCATTAGAGAACTTTCAGCCCATATCAAGTTTGTGCTGCCATAGAAAATAAAGGAAAAGGAGCTATTTTGATGCCACTTGATAATTTTGAAGATTAATTTCTCCACAGTCCATATAACTACAAAGGTGAATAAAGTTTTGCTTTAAAGTGCTTTTAATGCTTGCAGAGAATATAGAAAAACTTTATTGTCCATACTCTGGGGCAGGTGCATTTTAGGTACATGTTCCAACAAAGAAAACATGCTACCGCAAATTACCTGGTAGACTGGGAACCTCTGCTGTGGACCAAATGCCTTTGAAATATAGCAATAATAATCTAATACAATTGACCTGGCTACTCAGTAACATCCATTGCATCAATTCTTCATTGTCTTATTGGCTACATGGCAGAATACAAAAGTACAATGCTAACGCGTTTTGGCAGAAGCCTTATTCATACTATAAAGCAGGGGTCTCCAAACATTCTAAACAAAGGGCCAGTTTAGTGTCTTCAGACTTTACGGGGGCCAGACTGTGGCAATTGGAAGTAGAAGAGGTCTTGAGGTCAGTGAGAAAAAATAATGCCCCGTCATTGGTGTCATTGGGAGAAATTGTGCCACTGAGCCCCATTGTTAGAGTCACTGGGAGGAATTGAGTCCCATCATCAGTGTCATGGGGTCTCATTGTTGGTGTCACTGGGAGGAATTGTGTCCCATCATCGGTGTTATTGGGCCTCTTTGTTGATGTCATTGGGAGGGATTGTGTCCCATCATCGGTGTCATTGGGCCTCATTGTTGATGAAATTGGCAGAAACTGTGTCCCATGATTGGTGTCATTTGGCCCCATTGTTAGAGTCACTGGGAGGAATTGTGTCCCATCACCAGTGTCATTAGGGCCTCATTATTGGTGTCATTGGGAAGAATTGTGTCCCATCATTGGTGTCATTGGGCCTCATTGTTAGTGGCACTGGAGGAATTGTGTCACATCATCGGTATCATTGGGCCTCATTGTTGATGTCATTGGGAGAAAATTGTGTTCCATCATTGGTGTCATTGGGCCCCATTGTTAGAGTCATTGAGAGGAATTATGTCCCATCATGAGTGTCACCGGGAGGAGTTGCCTCTAAGGCATTGTTGTAGAGCAGGGGTCTCCAAACTTTCTGAACAAAGGGCCGGTTTACTATCCTTATGACTTTGAAGGGGCCGGACTGTGGCCAGTGTGAGTAGAAAATGCCCCGGAGTCAATGGGAATAAACAATGCTTCATTATTGGTATTAGTGGGAGGAATGGTGATCCATTGTTGGTAGTAGGGGAAAAAATAGTGCCCCATCAATGGGATCAGGGAAAAGGATAGTGTCCCATTATTGGTATCAGGGAAAGGAATAGTGCCCCATCATTGGTGTCAGTGGGAAGAATAGTTCCATACCATTGGTGTCATTGGGAGGAATTGTGTCCCATCATTGGTGTCATTGGGCCTCATTGCTGGTGTCATTGGGAGAAATTGTGTCCCATCATTGGTGTCATTGGGAGGCATTGCGCCCCTTCATTGGTGTCAGTGGGAGGAATCATGCCCCATAGTTTATGCGAGTGTAAGAAACAGTGCTCCAAGGACCAGGTAAAAGCAAGCAAAGGCTCACATCTGGCCCCTGGGCTACAGTTTGGAGACCACTGGTATAAAGAACTGATGAAATGGATGTTACTGAGTAGCCGGCTTCAATGGTTTAGGGGATTATTGCTACATTCCAAAGGCATTTTATATATATATGTTCTGGGCTAAGGACACAGACCAGCCATGAACGATGGCACTCCGATGATCATCTTTCAGACTATGACCTGCCAGGTTTAGGAATTCTGAGGCTGTCAAAAAAGATGCCTGAAAGATGTTCACAATGCATTTGTCCAGCAATGTTTTAAACCCTTTCCAATGCATTAGTGAACCAGGTTAAGTATCCTGTGACACTCTTTTGTTAACACCATTTGAGCCCATGCATCACCAAGCCACTTCACACGCCATTCTCACCCTTTAGCACAAATCTTGCTCCTTTGGAGTGTGCAAAGCACATCAGTCCGGGGTCATAAGATCCAAATAAAGCCACCGTGGTCACCGCAGACCAGTCATAGTGTTTCCAGTTTTTGCCGCGAACATGGAAGGTATAGACCTATAAAGAGGAACAGAATGATATTGTCAGTTTTGTAAAATTCTGCTACTCCGGAATAACCAACAATACCACAATGACGTGCACCCTCTGCCCATGGGGCTGGTCCAGCCATTGTCTTCTAGTGACACCAGAGTGCAGCAGGAGTCATGTATCCCTGCACATCAAAGTTCTGGAAA
>CATNWA010004957.1:0-14178 GCA_951230385.1 Staurois parvus
ATGCTATAGGTTTGAAGAGGAAGAGGGGAAGTGAATAAAAAATGCCAAAAATTTGAAATTAAAAAAATAGGTGTGAAATGAGAAGAGAACAAAGAAAGTGTTGTAAAAGGGGTCAAAAAAACCCGGGTAGGAGAGGTAATTAAGGTGGGGGGATCCAAGTTTTCCACAAAAAAAGACCAAAAGGTATAATATGTAAAATTTTGAATACCATAGGACAGATACTGCATCTGAGAAAATTAATTTGGACGGAGTATATAGAATAGGAAGGCCCCAAGCTGAAAAATCAAGAGATGTAATTGTAAAATTACATATATTATGTGGATAATGAAGAGATATGGTAGATCAAAGGGGAGAACAATTATTTTACATGTGGAGAAATAAATATTCAGATTTTTGCTGATTTATCTGCAGGAGGACATTTGATAAGAAGGAGATCTTTGAAACCATTGTTGAAGCAGATGAGGAATGCAAAATTGTGCAGTACAGATGGGGGATTCCGGAGTGTTTAAGTCCGGTTGGAAAAAAAAATGGGAAGTACAGCAAGAGTTGGGAGATTTCCTGAAGATATGAGAGACTTCTGTGAGAGACTTTGGTTTGCAGAGGAAACTGAGATAACCCGAGGGTGGGAGGATGAGGTAAGGAGAGATAGGGGCTACTGGAAGGAGGAATGGCAGGTAGTTTGTAAGGAGAAAGTAGGGAGTAGAGAGGGGAGGGAGATGGGAGATTTTTATTTTTTTTTCCCTTTGCTGCCTTTCCCCTCTAACCCCTATTTTGCTCCCCTATTTTTGCTCCCCTTATGTACTTTCCCTCTAACACTCATGTCAACTAGATGGGCTGTTGGAGATTTTTTTTTTCTGGAAATTAGAGAATGGTAAGGCCTATGGATGAGGGGGTAGAGTGGCTATTGAATTGCATTCATGTGCGGGAGGGAGTAACACCCTAAAATTGAATCTAACTAAAGTGGGATTAGGACCACAAACTGGGGGCGGACTGACAACTCATTTGGGGGCCCTGGGGCAATAGGGGATCATGGGGCCCTGTGTTCCCTGCCGAAACTCAAAAAAGCCTATGAAAAAGTACCAGGGGGATCTCATGGGGCCCCCTACATGACCCCCAAGGCTATCGGGTCAGTGCCCGACTTTCCAAATGGCCCAGTCCGCCCCTGACCACAAATGATTTTGTAGGCAAAAAGATAGCCTAAGGGCTTAGAGAGATACAAAAAAGATTTATTGAGGTAGTGTTTATACAGGAAACCCACTTAATACAAGAAAAAAATGTGAAATTGTATTCTAAGCATTATCCAGTATGGTATTATGGCAGACTCCCCAAACCTAAACGTGCTAAAGGTTGGAAGCAATTGGGAGTTTGCGAAAAAATATAAGGTTTTGTTTGGAAGAAAAAATGGAGGATCCGGAGGGAAGATTTTTATTTTCAAAGGGGAAATTGCAAGAGGTAGAATGTACATTGGCAAATATATACAGCCCTAATAAAAAAAACAGAGGACTATCTAAAGAACTTATTGAAGAAGCTATTAGATTTTAAAAAAAGGCAAATTAATTGTGGCAGGACATTTTAATTTGTTGCATGGAACCTCACAGATGGATATGAACGTCACATGTGCTGAGAGAGGGGAATAAAATATTTGAAAGTACTCAAGGAAAACAATAGCAATAGTGTCAGTTGGGTAGATAGTTGAATTAAAAAAATTTGAACGATAGAGACTATACATTTTATTCTCATGCACATAAGAAGTATTCAAGATTGGATTATATTATATTGCTAGATGACAGACTCAGCGGGGTTTATTTACTAAAGCTGGAGAGTCCAAAATCAGACTCCTTCTGCATAGAAACCAATAAGCTTCTAACCTCAGCTTGTTCAATGAAGCTTTGGCCAATGAAACCTGGAAGCTGATTGGTTTTCTATGCAGAAGGGAAGTACTGATTTTGGACTTCTCCAGCTTTAGTAAATAAACCCCATTGAGTCTCTTTAGTGAAAGCAAAGGTAGAAGTTATAACATTATCGGATAACGCACCTGTCACAATGAGGTTGATATGGGGAAAAGAACATAAAAAGATAAACACATGGAGATTACATGAGACACTTCTTCAGGATCATGAGACAGAGGAGATAATTAAAAGAGAAATAGAACAATATTTTGAAAGGAATGAGACTGAGGAGGTATCTGTAGCGACTGTGTGGGAAGCCCATAAGGACTATATTAGAGGAATCTTAATAGCGATTGGGGTGAAAAAAAAAAGGAAAGGAATGAAAGAATTAACACGCTTTTTAGAGAATTTTTGAATTAGAACAGGTACATAAAAAGAAAATAACAAAACAGATCAAGCAGAAGGTTATGGAAAAATGAGAAGAACTAAATAATTTAATGGAAGAGGAAAAGAAAAGAGAGTATTTAATAAGATAATTAGCGAGAGATATCGGTGTGGGGGAGATAGCCCTGGAAAGTATTTGATGAGAGCTCAAAGAAAAAAGAAAGGTAAGAACTATATAGAAAAAATAAGAGATAATAAAGGAGAATTAAAATATTCTACCAAAAATATAGCAGAAGTGTTTAAAGAGTATTTTATAGTAAATTATATAATATTAATCCTCTCAACGGTCCATAAGAGGAAGAGGAAGAAAGAAGCAAAAAAAGGACAGACATACCTAAAAGAAGCGGGGGTTACCGAAATTGAGAGAAGAGCAGTTAATTTCCCTGGAGAGACCAATATCAGAAGAAGAAATCCAAAGGGCATTGAAGAGCACTAAGGCAGCGAAAAGTCCGGGACTGGATGGGTACACCGTGAGATATTATAAAAACTTTAAAGATCAATTGATACTTAAATTGAGTGTATATATGAACGCACTGGGAGGGGAGATGGAGATAAGAGATGATTCCCCTACAGGCTCATATAACAATAATACCAAAAGAAGGGAAAGATAGTACACAGTGTTCTAGTTATAGACCAATATCCTTATTAAATATAGACACTAAACTATATGCAAAAGTGTTAGCAAATAGGTTAAAAGACTTAATGCTGGAGTGGATTCATATGGATCAGGTGGGGTCTGTCCCTGGAAGAGAGGGTAGGGACAATGGATTAAGATTGTTGTTGCTTATACAAAAAAGTAAAAGAGAAAAATTTCCTGTTTTGTTAATGTCGATAGATGCTGAGAAAGCATTTGACAGATTAGATTAGGTTTATAATGTTAGATACATTGAAAGTTTTAGGGATAGGCCCTAGAATGAGAATATGGATAGAGAAATTGTATAGTAAACCAAAGGCGGCAATAAAGCTTAATGGGGAAATATCAGAGAACTTTAAGATGTATATTGGGACCCGGCAGGGATGTCCACTTTCACCTTTGTTGTTTGTCTTGTCCTTAGAATCCCTTTTTGGCAAATAATAAGGAAAAACATAGATGTTAGGGGAATTTGTGTAGGAAAAAAAAGATTACGACAAATGTGCCTGTGCAAATCTTCGTTTGGCACAATGTGTTAATAAAAATATTCTTTCCCCTCTGAGGATCCGCTCAAATGTGTATCATGCAGGAATGCAAGCAAAATTGTATACACTCCTGCAGCACACAATAGCTTGTCTCTATTTTGCAGGTGCACTATGATGCCAATAACTCTTAATGGCACCCCAAAACACCATGCTAATGTGAGTGAGAAATTGCACACCAAAACGCATGGTAACAAACTGCCATGTGTTTTGGTGCAGCGTAAATTTAAAAAAAAAAGGTGCCCACATGCCCTTTGTGCAAGTTTGATAGATAGGGAAGCCCACTGAAATGAATGGCCTTCCCTAAACATGACTCACCAAAATGCACAAACACACATGCGCACTGTCATACCCATGTAGGTGTTAATGGAGCCTCAACATACCCATGGACACCACACATTTTTGAATAAAAATACTATAATGATCCGCTTTTACCTGGCATGATATCGGGGGACTGTACTCACAGCTATTAGCTATGCTAACAATCTTCCCTCCTTCATATACCACTAAATGGCAACAGGAGTTATTCATGGTGGTGTCACCAGAGGCCTAGGACTCTATATGGGTAGCAACCTAAAAAAGTTCAGACAATGTCTAAATGATGTATAAATACATAAGACTAAGAATATGCATGCATCATGCATACTAGGGGGGGGGGTACAACTGGGGGAATCAATGGTGGAGAAGGATCTGGGAGTTCTGGTAGATCACAAGCTTAATAATGGCATGCAATGCCAAGCTGCGGGTTCTAAAGCGAGCAAAATCCTTTCTTGTATTAAAAGAGGTATAGACTCCAGAGAGAGAGATATCATATTACCCCGGTACAAATCATTAGTAAGACCTTGTCTGGAATATGTATTTCAGTTTTGGGCACCAATTCACAAAAAGAACATTGGGGAACTGGAGAAAGTACAGAGAAGGGCAACCAAACTGATATGAGGCATGGAGGAGATCAGCTATGAGGAAAGATTACAGGAACTGAATGTATTCTCTCTTGAGAAGAGGAGATTAAGGGGATATGATCTCCATGTATAATACATAAGGGGGGATATGATCTCCATGTATAATACATAAGGGGGATATGATCTCCATGTATAATACATAAGGGGGGATATGATCTCCATGTATAATACATAAGGGGGGATATGATCACCATGTATAATACATAAGGGGGGATATGATCTCCATGTATAATATATAAGGGGGGGATATGATCTCCATGTATAATATATAAGGGGGGATATGATCTCCATGTATAATACATAAGGGGGGATATGATCTCCATGTATAATACATAAGGGGGGATATGATCTCCATGTATAATATATAAGGGGGGATATGATCTCCATGTATAATACATAAGGGGGGATATGATCTCCATGTATAATACATAAGGGGGGATATGATCTCCATGTATAATATATAAGGGGGGGATATGATCTCCATGTATAATACATAAGGGGGGATATGATCTCCATGTATAAATACATAAGGGGGGATATGATCTCCATGTATAATACATAAGGGAGGACATGATCTCCATGTATAATACATAAGGGGGGATATGATCTCCATGTATAATACATAAGGGGGGATATGATCTCCATGTATAATACATAAGGGGGGATATGATCACCATGTATAATACATAAGGGGGGATATGATCTCCATGTATAATACATAAGGGGGGATATGATCTCCATGTATAATACATAAGGAGGGATATGATCTCCATGTATAATACATAAGGGGGGGGATATGATCTCCATGTATAATACATAAGGGGGGATATGATCTCCATGTATAATACATAAGGGGGGATATGATCTCCATATATAATACATAAGGGGGGATATGATCTCCATGTATAATACATAAGGGGGGATATGATCTCCATGTATAAATACATCAGTGGTTCATATAGTGAACTCGGTGTAGAGCTATTCACCCTGAGGTCATCACAGAGGACAAGGGGGCACTGTTTATGCCTGGAGGAAAATAGATTTAATCTTCAAACACGGAAAGGTTTCTTCACAGTGAGAGCTGTGAAAATGTGGAATAGACTCCCTCAAGAGTTGGTTCTGGACAGCTCAGTGGATTGCTTTAAAAAAAGTCCTGGATTATTTCTTGGATACACAGAATATAACTGGATACTAACATTTATAGGTAAGGTTGATCCAGGGAATATCCGATTGCCTCTCTGAGGATCAGGAAGGAATTTATTTCCCTGCAGGAACAAATTGGATCATGCTTTGCTGGGTTTTTTTGCCTTCCTCTGGATCAACTGTGGGTGTAGGATTATAACTTTTTTTTTTTTTTAATGGTTGAACTGGATGGACTTTTTGTCTTTTTTCAGCCAGACTAACTATGTAACTATGTAAGGATAGACTGAAGTATTATTTTAAGAAATTCATAACTGGGATATTTTATATTCGCTATAGTCTACTGCTTCAATGGTATGTAAACCCGTACAATGTGCTTTTCTTATTTGGTTTCTTTTGGTCTGTTAAATATACAATTGAAAGTGTTTTATTATATGTGCTTGAAAAGTGCAAAAAAAAAATCTTGTGAGCAATTCCAGACAGTTTTGTTTTAGATATAATTCCAAAGTTTTGCCTTATGCAGGCCATTAACACAAGGATTCTTAGGCAACTTGAAGCAGATTTTAATCATGAAAATAACTAAAGGGATCCAACCACACAGCCTACTTTACAGATCTCCCACACACACATTCAATGGCATAGAGCTAATAGTGAGCAATGAGGCTCCATGCACACGGGGCGTTTTAATAACACTGGTAATGTTAGCTGTGTCAAGTCATGTTAAAAACATGTTTTTCAGCGTTTTTTTTTTTTGCATTAGCGTTTTGCTGCGTTTTTTTTGCATTTCCGTTTTTTTTTTTCATCAAAAAAGCATCCAAAAATGCCGGTTTACCACGATTTACCGTGGTTTACAGTGTTAGAGCGTTTGTACAGCTAAAAATCTCCTCTAGAAACCCACTAGTCCTGGGTTTTTTTCCAGCCAAAAATCGCCCCCGCCAAAAAACATTGATTACAGTCTATGTACATGGACACATAGGATAACATACTGGGGGGTTTACTGGCTGTAGAAAAAAACATCAAAAACAGCCGCTGTAAAACGTCCAGTGTGCATGAGGACTAAAAGCTTCAACAAAGCTTGCTGTTTACTGATCTTAAACAAGCTGAAGCCCGTGTGCAACAGGTCAGCGTCAGGCAATCAGGCTGTCCATGTCCAGCTACCTTTTTCTCATAACACCTGTCACTTGGGAGAAGATCCTACTCATTTCCATTATTATTATTATTATTATACAGTATTTATAAAGCGCCAATAGTTCGCTCAGCGCTGTACATTACAGAGGGGGACAGAACATGTGACAGAACAATACCAATACAATGCAAAAAACATGAGGGGATCGAGGCCCTGCTCTTTCGAGCTTACAATCTAGGAGGGAGGGGATGGTGGCACAGGAGGAGATAGCTGTGGGGGATGGAGTGGTTGGAAGAGTGGAGGAGGTCAACAAGTTATCAGGGGGGGGGGGTTAGCAAGCTGGCTGGCAAGTTGTCCAAGAACATTGTTCTCTCCCCTTTATTCACTATGTGATGCCTGTTTATGTGTCCTTGCTTCATAAGCCAGTTATAGACTTGGGCGGGTGGCCACTTTTATGCATGTTTGAGTTTTTGGTACGTGGGTGCACTAGGACCCTGGTTGCCATTGTGCTACATGCTGGGGTCCAGTGCACTCCTTTGCCTTTAAGAGGGGTGGCTCCCTCAGGTCCACCTGCCCTTGATCTATCCATTAAATGCATGTGCCTCTACTATGGGGACTCACAAATTTTAGAGTTAGGACCACAGATTACCAGGGTGCCGTGTCGTGGCTCTGTGGCTTACGTATGTATTTGCAAATGTGTGCTAACTAAACCCCTGTTATAAACGCATACTGTTAGACAGGTTAATTCGGTTGTTAGCAAGCTGGCTGGCAAGTTGTCTAAGAACATTGTTCTCTCCCCTTTATTCACTATGTGATGCCTGTTTATGTGTCCTTGCTTCATAAGCCAGTTATAGACTTGGGCGGGTGGCCACTTTTATGCATGGAGGGGTAGGCTTCCCTGAAGAGATGGGTTTTCAGGGTGCGCCTAAAGGAGAGGAGAGTAGGTGATAATCTGATGGGTTGGGGCAGGAAGTTCCAGAGGATGGGTGACACCCTGGAGAAGTCCTGGAGGCGGGCATGGGAGGAGGAGACCAGGGAACTAGAGAAAAGGAGGTCTTGTGAGGAGCGGAGTGTGCGTGACATGACAGCAATGGGTAGATTCACATGATCCGCTGAAGTGCATTAAATGCACATGCATTAAGATGCATTGCATTTAGGCAGCCTATTCATTTGAATGTGCTGCAGGCTGACTAATGCACAACAATGGACCAAAAACTGCACATGCAGCATTTTCAGCAACATAACACATGCTAGTGAGTGGCAATTCAGGTGCGCTGGGAAAGAGGGTTGGGGTGGCATTTAAAAACGAATGGCACTGAATGACACAAACATGCATTACTGAACCACAGAGGTGTGAACAAGCCCTTACTACCAAGATGCTGCATGAACACATAGGATAACATGCAACACCATTAGAAGACACTACAATATCACACATTTTTCAAAGATATGCATGCAGCACCAGCGTGATTGCTATATCACGCCGTGTAAATATATCAGACTCATTCATGTTATTTATTTCAGGTACTTCTATAGCGCCGTCAATTTACACTTCACATATATATATTGTACATTCACATCAGTCCCTAACCCTCAAGGGGCGTACAATCGAAGGTCCCTAACTCACATTCATACATACACATACTAGGGCCAATTTAGACAGGAGCCAATTAACCTACCAGCATGTCTTTGGAGTGTGGGAGGAAACCGGAGTACCCGGAGGAAACCCATGCAGGCACAGGGAGAACATGCAAACTCCAGGCAGGTGGTGCCGTGGCTGGGATTCGAACCAACGACCCTAGTACTGCCAGGCAAAAGTGTTAACCACTTTGCCACTGTGCTGCCCCATGCCACATGTTAGAATTTGTTTTAATTTTTTTTAATAATTTATTTTATATACACATATATATATATATGTTCATTATAATAGTAATGATTGTGTCACCTCCTCCCATGCTCGCCTCCAGGACTTCTCCCAAACTTCTCCCATCCTATGGAACTCTCTACCCCAATCTCTCTGGCTGTCTCCTAATCTATCCACCTTTAGATGATCCCTGAAAACCCTTCTCTTTAAAGAAGTCTATCCTGCTTCTACCTAGTAAACCGCCATTTATTTCCTCCATCAGCTCATTCCCCACAGCCATTACCTTTTGTATCACTGATCCCTTCCTCTTAGATTGTAAGCTCTAAACAGGCCCTCTGTTTCCTCTTGTAGCAAATTGTATTGTAACTGTAATGTCTACCTTCATTTTGTAAAGTGCTGTGCACACTGTTGGCGCTATATAAATCCTGTAGAATAATAATAATAGTGGAGCGTGACACCGCTGGTTTTGATGCTGGGGGGTTTACTGGCTGTAGAAAAAACCATCAAAAGCCAAAAACAGCCGCTGTAAAACATCCCGTGTATGAGGACTAAGAGTTTTATCAGACCGAGTCTTTTCTTTTTCTCTGTGATAGGTTGCAATAACTGAAAATGGTTACAGGACAAAAAGAAGCCACAGAAAGTATTTATGAGGATCCTTTGGAAGCATTTGTCTTGCCTGACAGTTTGGCTCTGATGACTTCCCAGAGACGGGGTTGTTGGACGAGCTGCCTTCTATAGGAAATTCGGCAATGGAGAGCTGAGTTCTCCTCCACTGTGCATTCCTTTGGAACACCAGAGTCCTCTGTGGTTACTGAGAGATGTCTGGAGAAGGAATAGGTGTTTTCTGGGACAACCCTCTCTACTGGAATGGTTTTCATATAAGTTTATGGGTTATTAAGGACACGATGGAAACCAACTGCTATGAAACTAGAATACCGAGTAAATGTGTCATTTTTTTAGAGTAATAAAATATAACAGAAGCAAAGAAAACCTTTACTTTTACTATTATTATTACTAATATACAGGAATTATATAGCGCCAACAGTTTGTGCAGTGCTTTACAACATGAGAGCAGACGGTACGGTTACAATACAATTCAATGCCGGAGGAATCAGAGGGCCCTGCTCGTTAGAGCTTACAAAAGGGGAGGGTCAAGTGATACAAAAGGTAATAACTGTGGAGGATGAGCTGATGGTGAAAATAAAAGTATAGTTCTTAGGTGGAAGCAGGATAGGCTTCTCTAAAGAAAAACATTTTCATGGATTGCCTAAAAGTGGACAGAGTAGAAGATAGCCAGACAGATTGGGGTAGGTAGTTCAGGGGATGGGAGAGGCTTGGGAGAAGTCCTGGAGGAGAGCATGGGAAGTGAAAAGGCAACTAGAGAGGAGGAGACTAGGTTAGTGATATAGCTGGGAGTGGTTGGTGAACAAAAGCAAAACAGGGCACACTTTCTCCGTGCATGAACGTAGTAAACCAAGATTTTATTAGAAAGCATAAAAATGCATACTTACAAACCAAAGGGGGATAAAAACAGAGAAGAGTCCGTAATGACAGTCCAAAGTGACAGTAGACCATTGGTGAGGTAGGCTAACGCATTTCGGGAGACAAACTCCCTTCTTCAGAGCTCTGTTAGCTCTGAAGAAGGGAGTACGTCTCCTGAAATGCATTAGCCTACCTCACCAATGGTCTACTGTCACTTTGGACTGTCATTACGGACTCTTCTTGCCTGTTTTTATCCCCCCTTGGTTTGTGAGTATGCATTTGTTATGCTTTCTAATAAATTCTTGGTTTACTACGTTAATGCACGGAGAGAGTGCGCCCTGTTTTGCTTTTGTTCACCAGTATCAAGATGTCCCGATCTATAAGGGCTGCACCTCTATGAATGACAGTTTCAGTTATCCTAGTCTGCATGAAGATTTCAGCGCTGGTTTCGTTTGCTCATTTGGGGGTGGACTTATAAGTTATTGTTAGTATTCATTTGTTGGGTGAGTGGCAGTCAATGGAGGGATTGGCAGAGGGGGGTGGCCGACACTGAACTTACTTGATATATAAGAGGCACTAAAGAGAACCTGTGCTGTGTGCATGCAGAATGATTCATTTAACTGCCTCCCTATCCCCCCCCCCACTGCTTATACTGACCTATTTGCTCCTTCTTTTGTTCACCATTGCAGGAAACTGAAACACCAGATATTTCAGGGCGTGGTCAGGGGTTTTGCATCCTCCTAGAGCAGAAAGAAAACTCCTCCTACAAGCTTTAGCTAGTGTTTGGCTGAACACTGATAGAAGCCACAAGACTGCTCTAACTTCTGATGGGAAAAGGTATTTAGCAGTTTATATTTACTAAAATAATTGCATTGCCATGTTCTGTGTATTGTGGGAGACCAGATATATTGGATGCAGAGTCCCAGGTTTAGTAACACTTTAATATTGAAACAATATCATCCATCCATCCATGTCTCCATGCTTTATTTTGCTGAGAAATCACTTTGAAAAAACACCTCCTATCATTTCTGGCCATTGCCATCTTGAGTAAGGGGATATGATTCATGTAGGATTTACTTCCTGAAGTCAATCTTCCCTTAGCTCAGGCATGCAAGCAGGAGGGTGAGCTTAGATAAGAAAGACCCTTCTCCCCTCCTGAAGACTCCTGGGATGTATGACATCCTTTGCCGAGGTCTGGAAATCAGCAAGTAGCTGAGGAATTGTAAAAAAAAAAAGTTTAAAACAAGTAAATATGATATACTTTCCTATCAGTTTGCTAATGCTAGCAACATAAGTCCTCATGCACATGGAACGTTTTTACAGCGACTGTTTTTGGCTTTTGACATTTTTTTTTCTACAGCCAGTAAACCCCCCAGCATGTTATCCTATGTGTCCATATACACATAGACTGTAATCATTCAGTAATATTGATTGCAAATATCAATGAAATACATTGGTATTAGCAATCATAATGTGTTAAAAAAAAAAAATCCTGATCACTTGCCCAGAGTAGTTCAATGTTACTATGGTAACATTGTATTGCTTTGGTCACAGTGTGCTGAAAAATTAAATAGTAAAAAAAGAAAAAAAAGATGTAATGAAAAAAAAAATAGAAACATTTGAAAAAAAAAAAATACAAATTCAATTATTATTATTATTTTCACCAAAGAAATGTAGCAGAATACATTTTGACCTAAATTTATGAAGAAATGTTATTTATTTGCAACATTTTATAACAGAAACGAAGAAAAGTGCATTTTTTTGTCAAACGTTTCGGGTGTTTTTTGTTTTATTTAGCAAAAAATAAAAAAACAGTGGTGATTAAATGCCACCAAAAGAAAGCTCTAGCTGTGTGAAAGAAATGATAAAAATTTCATATGTGTACAGTGTTGCATGACCGCGCAATTGTCATTCAAAGTGTGACAACGCTGAAAGCTGAAAATTAGCCTGGGCAGGAAGGGGGTATAAGTGCTCTGTATTGTTTAAGTACTGTAGTGGTTAAGTACTGGAAATTGCATTGTAAGAAATAGAACAAGGGATGTGCTCAGGGGCGGACTGACCATTTGGAAACAATGGCACTGCCCAAGGGCCCGGGGTCAGTAGGGGGCCCCATGAGATGCCCCCTGGTACCTTTTTCATAGGCTTTTTTCTGTTTGGGCAAGGACACAGGGGCCCCATGATTCCCTATTGCCCTGGGGCCCCATGAGTTGTCAGTCTGCCCCTGGATGTGTTTTGTAGGATGTGTCCTACATTATGAAGAAGCTGAGACACTACAGGAGGGCTGCAGGCAGCAGTGCAGAGACAAGAGCTCATATCGTATACCAGGGGTTAACTGTTTTATGTTTTCAAACCCCCTATGGACCCCCCAATATCACTCATCTGACACACGTCATCTGACACATCAAGTTGATTTCTCTCTTGTATTTTAGGTTCAGTTATACTGAGAATCCAATAAAAAAAAAATTAAATTAAAAGATTCAGTCCCATATCTCTACTATTTGATTCACTTACCCTCAAGGCGTATGGATAGCTCCAGTTAGGAACCCTTGGCTTATGCTGTTATCCCTAAGGACTTGTGTCCATGGGCTTCGATGGGCAGATGCAACAGGCTTTTTACATTTATTTAGCCTGGGTTCACACTTGTGCAATGCGGCATAACGCATGTGATTCACACAGGAACCGCACCGCATTCCTGTGCAAATCGTATGCAAATTCTGTGCAGTGTGATTTCAGCCATACATTTGTATGACTCAAAATCGCAACGCATCCGCACCAGAAAGGTGCAGGACCCTTTTTTTGGTCCACGCTAGAATCGTATCACATGGGTATTCACACCCCCATGAGATCCGATTCTGCACATTGCAATGCGTTTTTACGAACCGCTTTCGGGGTGTTGTTAACATACACACCCACAGTGGTTCGCATGAATGGGGTGCGATCAGGGACAGAATGGCCATAGGGCACACTGGGCATTTGCTATATGGAGATGTCTCTTTGCTGGATTGGGCCATCTCTTTGAATATATAGGGGGCACTGTGATTAGATCTCTAGGGGCACTGTAATGTAAAGGGGCACTGTGATATAAAGAGGACTGCACTGTAAAGGGCACTGTAATCAATACAGTGCCAATTTACAGTGCAGTCCCCTTGATATCACAGTGCCCCTTTATATTACAGTGCGGAGGACCGACTCCGTGAATATTTCGTCACCAATTGCACCCGTGAATGCCCTTGCACACACACCCCCCCCACCCCCAGAAATTTGCTTCTCAGTCTAAAATGCCCGGCAACAATTTTTTGTCCTAGTCCAGGCCTGGGGGTGCGATTGTGATGTGGTGCGGATTTTGCACAGAAACTGCTGCGAATTCTGCACCACATCAGTGTGAATCCCGGTTTCAAGGTTTTAAGATGCTTCTTAGTTGCAAATTCATAGCAGGTGCATTTGACCTGCTTTGTCTACTTTTTCATACCTATACACTTGTCTATGGAAAGAAGCGGGGTAGTGAACCAAAGCCTGCCTACACAGGCCATGAAACTGTTAGGCCTCCATGCACACACTGGATGTTTTGATAACACTGGTAATGTTAGCTGTGTAAATTCACGTTACAAACATACATTTTTCAGCATTTTTTTAAGCGTTTTTTGCATTAGCGTTTAGCGGCATTTTGGTGCATTTAGCGGCGTTTTCCTGCGTTTGCGTTTTGTAGCATTTGTTTAGCAAAAATAAATTTTTTTTGGTCAAAAAAAGTCCAAAAATGCTGGTTTGTGGTGTTTTACCCGTGATTTACTGCGTTTTGTCATGTTATTCAGCGTTAGGCTCGTTCACACTTGGCTGTTTTACCAACGCTTGCCAAACGCCCCTATAGCATTTGGCAAGCGTTGGTCCGGCGTTTGCGGAGCGTTTTTTTTAATTCTCCACAAACGCCGCATGTGCAGTTTAGCGGCGGTTGCTAGGCGTTTGCCGAGTGTTAATAACGCCCCACAAAACGCCTATAATGCATTTTGAGTGGTGTTACCGCTTCGCAAACGTCCCGCAAACCGCGTCACAACCGCACCGCAAACGCCGACCGGCACCGTAGACAAGCATAGGAGGCTTCAA
>CATNWA010004958.1:0-70816 GCA_951230385.1 Staurois parvus
CCCCCCTTCCTTATACAATTTATTGGGGATTTTTTTTAAAAAATTCCCCTTTGGGGGATGTCAAGGGGACCCCCAAATCCGTTCCCCCCCAGTGTCAGAATGTCCGCCGCAGTGCCCCCATAAGTCCGCCCGATCCCGCTAATTTTTGTATAAAAAAAATTTTTTAAAAACCGTTATCTATACCGCCTTTTTTTTGCCCCGCTTTTAACTTTCAGTAAACCAATTTTAAATTTTCACGGTTTTGGGTTTTTTTTTTGCAAAGTGTCCCAGTAAAACATTTTTGGCCCCAAATTTTAGGACGAAATTTTATTTTTAAATTTTTTAAATGGACATGTTTTTTATAGCAAAAAAATTTTTAAAATATTGTTTTTTTTTTCCCCAAAATTGGTTGGGCTTTTTTTTATAAGCGCAAAAAAAAAAAAACCCAGACAGGTGATCAAATTCCCCTGAAAAAAAAGCCCCAATTCGTGTTGAAAAAAGGACGTAAAAATTTATTTGGGCACGCGTTGCATGGGCCCCCGCAATTGTCAGTTTAAAGGGAAAGCCCCAAACACCGGAAAACAAACCCCCTTTTTGTAACCACTTTCCCCCCATAGTTTAAAAATTTCAGCTGGTAGGGCCCGGGAAGGGTGCGCAAAAACACATATATATGTGATTTTGCACTCCGTGGGTTTTTACACCCCTCCCCCAAGGCTTTAATTCCCGCTTAAAACCGGGAACCAAAATTTTAACCCCCTTTATTGCCAGGAAACAAAGCTCATACACAAAAAAACCTCCCTTGCTATTTTAGTGTTTTGAAACGGGGGTCAATTTTCTTTTGTTTTAGATCAGACTATACCCCGCATTTACATTAGTATAGGTCCCCAAAAACGCAAGGGGGTTTGCGGGATCCAAACCGGCCCCCACCCCCTTTTTTTCCCGCACCGCGATTAGGGGCCCCCACGCCCCCCCCCTTTTCCCCCCCCAGCAATGCGTTTGGGCAGTAGGGGGCACTGCCCCCTTTGATACATTCCACACAAAACCGCAGTGTTGGAGAATCAGGCCTGATCTGTGTTAGCACTTGCCGGTATATTTTGATGACTTCATATGCTAGAGAGTGCCCAGTTACTGAGTGCCCACACTACCTTTTGGTTGAGAATGGAGAGCTCCGCGTATAGTACATCCTGGTCTTTCACATATCTCTTTAGATTGTTAAGCTACAAGGATCAGGCCCTGCCTAACCCTGCTTGATATTGATAACTCGTATTGTGGTTGTATTTGTCTCTCCCGTTATTATTCGTAAAGGCACGCTTGAGCAAACCGTTGGCGCTTTATAAATCCTGTATTATTAATAATTATAATTGACAGGCCACTGCAGTATCACTTTGGGTGGACGTGGCGGAGTCACCAATAAGGATGTAGTTATAAGTGGTGGGGCTGTGGTGGCGCACGAGCACAAAGTAATGTACCTGCACTCACCAAGAATTTGCCACAACAAGGCCCATCATAGAGGCCCTTAGTATCCATTCCGGATGTGCTTGGTTAGAAACAGCAAATTGAACCACTCCCCTTGATTTTTGGAGCTGTTTTTCACGGAAGATCTGTATGCATTGATTGTGGATCAAAGCAATTTATATGCAGAACAATTTATTGCCGCCAACCCAAATTCAAACCTTGCCAAGATTGGCATGGAAACCCATTACGGTTTCCAAATTTACATTTTTTGGGGGGCCTAACCCTCAACACGGGCATTACTAAAAAAAATTAATTGCGGTTGTATTGGCCCACAGACACGATTCATCATATGCCCGTGTTCTCTGCTGCCATGGCCAGGCATAGAAATGAGAGTATAATGTGTTTTATGCATTTCAACATGGGCATTACTAACAAAAATGAATTGCGGTTGTATTGGTCCACAGACCAACAATTTCTCCCCAGCAAGTGTGCCAGATATGGGGTCAAGATGTATAAGATCTGTGAGAGGGCAACAGGCTATACAAAGAAGTTTCGGATTTACATGGGAGGCCCCTGGATGCCCCAGACCACATGGGGAGAAGTGGCAAGATAGTTTGGGACTTGGTGTCATATTTTTTCCATATGGGGTACCACTTATATGTGGACAATTTTTTATTCAAGCGTGCCACTATTTAGACATTTGTACAATCTTGGAACTGGCACATGTGGCACCGTGTGACCTAATGTGTGCCCACCATTAGAAGTGGGTGGATGCAGGGCGGTATATTCTAATGGTGGGCATACCAAACACTTTTTCTGGCAGAGATTTCTCCTCTTTTTTTCATTCAGCCCACAGTCTGCATACAAAAAAAAGAACACAGCATATACACCCAACAAGGATCAGCGATGTACTGGTACATCCCTGGACTTTGAATGGTTATACCAGGATGATGCCTACAGCGGTATCATTTTTTTCAGCCGCTGATCGGCTGTCATGTAAAAGCAATCCTAGTGGCTAATTAGCTGTAGGATTGCTTTTACAAGCAGTGGGATGATGATACCCCCCCCTTCCATGGCCTTCTAGGGCAGTCCCGTGCCATCGGGGGAACCTAAGAATGCAACCGGTTGTTTCTGCCAGCTGACCATAGAGCTGATTGGAGACCAGAATGGTGTCAATCATCTCTATAGTCTAAAATCGGAAGCTACGAGCATTTCATCACTTCAGTTTCGCAGGATATAAACAGCGTCATTTGAAAATTGGGAAAGCATCTGATCACACCGATCTTGGTTTGATTAGATAATGTAAGGGCAGAGGAGATATCCAGAGTCTGATAGACCCAGATTTCTCAAAAGAGAATATATGACAATGCCCATTGAAGTTATAGGGGATATTTGCATTCCCTATGATAACATTAAAAGCGATAAAAAAAAAATGAAAAGGACAGTGTAAAAAAAAATCAAAAAAATCAAAATAACTTAAAATAAAAACCTCCCCCCCCCCTTACGCGCACACCTGCGCGAGAGTTAACCCTGTGCCAGTATGTAAACAGCGGTTGAAACCATGCATATGAGGTATCGCCGTGAACGTCAGATCAAGGGCAGTAATTCTAACACTAGATCTCCTCTGTAAATTTAAAATGGTAGCTTGTAAAGGCTTTTAAACTATGCCTATGGATATTAAAAACGTATGCAGTTTGTCTCCATCGCACGGAACATGTGCAGTTTTAAAATCATGTCATGTTGGTATCTATTTACTCGGCATACCATCATCTTTTATATTTTACCAAACAATTGGCCAATATATTGTGTATTTTTGTGCATTAAAAGTAAAAAAAGTGTTTTTTTTTTTAAATTTGCATTTGAAAAATTGCTGTGCGAGTATTATGTGACATAAAAAATTGTAGCACCCACCAATTTATTCACTAGAGGGTGTTTGCTTTAAAAAAAAATATATAATGTTTTGGGGGTTTAAATTAATTTCCTAGCAAAAAAAATACTGATTTTTTTTTCATGTGACTAAAAAGTGTCAGAAAAGGCTTGATCTTCAAATGGTTAGAAGAGTGCCCCCAACCCCCCCAAAATGACCCCATTTTTGGAAAGTAAGACCCCCCAAACTGTTTGCTGAAGGCATGTTGATCAATAGAAGAATTTATTTATTTTAAACCACTTTGTGAGAGACATTTAGGCCTTTTAGCCAAGTACAGGACCCCCAATAAACCTTCATTTGCATTATTTCCTCATTACCCTTCTTGAGGCTATCACCGTTTTGAATGAAATGAAGAATAGCACAAACCCCCCCAAATGACCCTTTTTTGGAAATTTTAAACCCCACATGATAAGAAGCATGGTGAGTATTTTGCAGATTCTATTTTTTTTCTTTCTTTTTTTTTATAATCCAAAAGTAGAAACCATGAGATTGAAAAATACTCACCATGCCTCTTTTTAAATTCCTTGGGGGGGGGGGGGGGGGGGTTGGCTGCTATCCTGACAATTTAGGGCCTCCAAAACTGTGATAGGTTGTGAGAAAGTGAAATGAGGAAGTTACGCACCTTCCAGGTTTCAAAGTGGTCATTGGATTTCAGGCTCCTGTATGTGGCTAGGCTCTCGCAAAACATCTCACACATGTGGTATCCCCATACTCGGTAGAAGTAGCAGAATGTATATTGGGGAGTAATTCCACATATACCCATGGATTGTGTGAGAAATAAATAATTTAAATGACAACTTTGTGTAAAAAAAAAAAAAAAGTTTGTCATTTTCCAGAAACTTGTGGAAAAAAAAAAAATCTTCCATGGACTCAATATGCCTCTCAGTAGATAGCATAGGGTGTCTACTTTCCCAAAAAGGGGTCATTTGGGGGTGTTTTTACTGTCCCTGGTATTTTAACACCTCATGAAATGTGATAAGCAGTCAGAAAGTAAAAGCTGTGTAAATTCCATGATCTATACCACAGTTTGTAGACGCTATAACTTTCACACAAACCAATCAATCAATATACACTTACTGGGATTTTTTTAACCAAAAACATGTAGCAGAATACATTTTGGCCTAAATTTATGATGCAATTTTAGTTTTTTTTTTTTTTGGATTTTTTTTATGACCGAAATGAGAAAATATTGTTTTTTTTTAAAAAAAAATTCTAATATTTTTTGTTTCCTAGCGCCAAAAAAAAAAGCGCACAGGTGATCAAATACCACCAAAAGAAAAAAACTCTATTTGTGTGAAAAAAAGGACATAAATTTCATTTATGTACCGTATTGCATGACCCGCGCAATTGTCCGTTAAACTAGTGCAGCGCTGTATAGCAAAACAATGTTGTGAATTGCAGTATCTATACCAGGGCCGGATCTAGCCTGTCTGATATGGGGGTGCAGTAAAAAAAGTCAGGAGGGCATAATGTCTACACACTAACATTTTAGGAAAACTCATACAAATGAGCGCAGAGAGGCCACTCCAGGTGGAAACATGTGAACAGTTTAATCATGAGCTCACCACTGCTGCCTTGTTAATCATTTGCATGATGAAGAGAACTGGAAAAAAAAGGTGCTGTGGAAAAGGCTCTCAGTCAAGCACCTTAGTGAAGGTGCATCTTTATTGGGTGAGACAAAGTAGAAAATATAATAAAATTGACCAGCCTGAAGTGAACAGTGTGACTCCAATGGACGGCCCGTCCGCTCTGAGGGGAGCTGAGATCAGAGAACGCTCCTGTCGGCTTCAAATCACGTGGTGTCAGCGTACCAGCGTCCTGGGTGGTGTCACCATGGCAAGCGAAGGCAGTGCCCGGCGTTGGCTTCAGCTGGGAGGATGTGTAGGGTTACCAAGATGACATGTTTCACGCAGTTGCGTTTTGTCAAGTCTCTGGTAACCCTGGCTGGCGGCCATTATATAGAAGACCATTAAAGGGAAGGCTGGCTGAGTGTAATTAGCAGGGGACGGGGGTGTCAATCAGAGCGGACGGCTCGTCCTGAAGCAATGCTGAATACAAATTTAAAGGTACAAATTGCAAATTATAAAAAGTGATATGTATAAAAACAATATTGGAAAGCATGATATACTTTTTATCTTTAGCAGAATAAAGGTAATACAATAATAAAAAAAAAAAAAAAAAACTATAAGTTAAAATGACAACGCTGGTTCATGGAAGCTATGTCAAAAATTGTGATTGTAGTGAAGTAATTATGGGTATATGGGACAAAGAAGGGAGTAGGGAGAAGTGAAAGCTTGGCATATGAAAATGACTGTATAAAAGGTATGGCTAAAAGGAATATAATAAAATCAATACAGGTATCAAATTAGGTAGCTCATATGTTCGTAATTAAATAAACGTAATAGATGCGTAATAACATGTATTCGTAATTGAGTAAACAGAATATATACATGGTAACAGTGCAGTTTAAAAAACAAGTATTAATAGAAGACAATACTGTATGTAAAAAAAAAAAAAACAAAAAAAAAAAAAAAAAACCACACTGGAGGATCCCAGTTCCGGGGACTAGAAGTCATACTTGTTAAATAATGCTATGGATTTCAAGATCCTCATTGAGACCATTGGGGGTCATAGAACCTAATTTGTAGATCCAGAACGTCTCTCTCTTACATAAACGGGCTAATCTTTCATTGTCAGTAAATGTACCCTTTGGAATATGTTCGATTGCTAAGACCTCAAGAAGACTGAAATTATTTTGATGGGATTGCAAAAAGTGCCTGGGGACACTATGCTTATCGCATCCATCTCTTATAAGTCTTCTGTGCTCCCCTATGCGTTTGCGTAGAGGGCGTGTGGTTCGGCCTACATATAGGAGCTTACATGGGCATGTGAGGACGTATATGACGTGGTCAGTTGCACACGTTATAAACTGACGAATGTGGTAGCTGTTGCCCTGGGAGTCCAAAAACTGTGATCTGCCATGGGTGATGGACTGACAGGTGAGACAACCTCTTTTGTTGCATCTGTAGATACCAGTTCTGTCGTCAATTGTAGGAAGGGGCCATATATTTTGTCTTTTTTTTTTTTTTTTATTATTGTAATACTTTTATCTTTAGCAGAATAAAAGGTAAATCATGCTTTCCAATATTGTTTTTTATACATATCACTTTTTATAATTTGCAATTTGTATCTTTAAATTTGTATTCAGCATTGCTTCAGGACGAGCCGTCCGCTCTCTGATTGACACCCGTCCCCTGCTAATTACACTCAGCCAGCCTTCCCTTTAATGGTCTTCTATATAATGGCCGCCAGCCAGGGTTACCAGAGACTTGACAAAGCGCAACTGCGTGAAACATGTCGTCTTGGTAACCCTACACATCCTCTCCAGCTGAAGCCAACGCCGGACACTGCCTTCGCTTGCCATGGTGACACCACCCAGGACGCTGGTACGCTGACACCACGTGATTTGAAGCCGACAGGAGCGTTCTCTGATCTCAGCTCCCCTCAGAGCGGACGGGCCGTCCATTGGAGTCACACTGTTCACTTCAGGCTGGTCAATTTTATTATATTTGCTACTTTGTCTCACCCAATAAAGATGCACCTTCACTAAGATGCTTGTCTGAGCCTTTTCCACAGAGCCTGTTTTTTCCAGTTTTCTACACTACCATTTTCTCCTCTCCTCTCTTAGCTCCCTACAACTCCACGTGGGCTGCAATGAGAAGCACATGTAGTGTATTAGGCCAGCGCTTTTCAACCTTCAATCCCAGCTGAGGAAAGAGGAGAGTGAGCAGAAAATAAGTCCAGCAGTGCATGTAGCACACCATTGCAATTGGTTGTCATGGTCAGGTTGTGCCCAACAGTGGCAATGGCTTAACACCCCGGTCACATCAAAGTGGATTTTGAAATCGTGCGACTATTCGTTGCACTATTTCAAAATCGGGTGACATGCCGATTTTAGTTGCAATTTGCAAGAAATCTGACACAGATGTCTATGCAAATTGCAACAAAAGTAGTAGTACATGTATTACTGACCAAGTCAGAAACCGCACCGATATGACCGCTCTAATAGTGGATAATAGGGTGCAAAGGGTTATTTTAAAAAAACTCTTCATTTACATTTACTTTTCTGCACACAAAAATGTATAATTTTGTCTCACTGAGACTGTCATAAAGAACTTCATTAAAGCCAGCAACTGTTGAGATAATGAACACCTTGGTCAGGCCTATGTCATGTACAATATATACCGTATTTTTAACTCCATAAGATGCACCTAGATTTTAGAGGAGGAAAACAAGAAAAAAATTTTCTGAACCAATGGACAGGAGATGACCAGAGACTGCGGACATACTACAGGAAATGACAAGAGACTGCGGACATACTACAGGAGATGACCAGAGACTGCGGACATACTACAGGAGATGACCAGAGACTGCGGACACAGTACAGGAGATGACCAGAGACTGCGGACACAGTACAGGAGATGACCAGAGACTGCGGACACAGTACAGGAGATGACCAGAGACTGCAGACACAGTACAGGAGATGACCAGAGACTGCGGACACAGTACAGGAGATGACAAGAGACTGCGGACATACTACCAGAGATGACCAGAGACTGCGGACATACTACAGGAGATGACCAGAGACTGCGGACACAGTACAGGAGATGACCAGAGACTGCGGACACAGTACAGGAGATGACCAGAGACTGCGGACATACTACAGGAGATGACCAGAGACTGCAGACACAGTACAGGAGATGACCAGAGACTGCGGACATACTACAGGAGATGACCAGAGACTGCAGACATAGCACAGGAGATGACCAGAGACTGCGGACATACTACAAGAATATGTATATAGAGAGTGCAGTGCTGAATCAAATATGTATACTCCACTGAAATATGCTATATTCAATATGTTCACAAAACTGTAGACGTAAAGGAGATGACCAGAGACTGCGGACACAGTACAGGAGATGACCAGAGACTGCAGACACAGTACAGGAGATGACCAGAGACTGCAGACACAGTACAGGAGACTGTCAGAGACTGCGGACACAGTACAGGAGACTGTCAGAGACTGCGGACACAGTACAGGAGATGACCAGAGACTGCGGACACAGTACAGGAGACTGTCAGAGACTGCGGACACAGTACAGGAGATGACCAGAGACTGCGGACACAGTACAGGGGATGACCAGAGACTGCGGACACAGTACAGGAGATGACCAGAGACTGCGGACACAGTACAGGAGATGACCAGAGACTGCGGACACAGTACAGGAGATGACCAGAGACTGCGGACACGGTACAGGAGATGACCAGAGACTGCGGACACGGTACAGGAGATGACCAGAGACTGCGGACACGGTACAGGAGATGACCAGAGAATGCGGACACGGTACAGGAGATGACAAGAGACTGCGGACACGGTACAGGAGATGACCAGAGACTGCGGACACGGTACAGGAGATGACCAGAGACTGCGGACACGGTACAGGAGATGACCAGAGACTGCGGACATACTACAGGAGATGACCAGAGACTGCAGACACAGTACAGGAGATGACCAGAGACTGCAGACACAGTACAGGAGATGACCAGAGACTGCGGACATACTACAGGAGATGACCAGAGACTGCAGACACAGTACAGGAGATGACCAGAGACTGCAGACACAGTACAGGAGATGACCAGAGACTGCGGACACAGTACAGGAGACTGTCAGAGACTGCGGACACAGTACAGGAGATGACCAGAGACTGCGGACACAGTACAGGGGATGACCAGAGACTGCGGACACAGTACAGGAGATGACCAGCGACTGCGGACACAGTACAGGAGATGACCAGAGACTGCGGACACAGTACAGGAGATGACCAGAGACTGCGGACACGGTACAGGAGATGACCAGAGACTGCGGACACGGTACAGGAGATGACAAGAGACTGCGGACACGGTACAGGAGATGACCAGAGACTGCGGACACGGTACAGAGAGATGACCAGAGACTGCGGACACGGTACAGGAGATGACCAGAGACTGCGGACACGGTACAGGAGATGACCAGAGACTGCGGACACGGTACAGGAGATGACAAGAGACTGCGGACACGGTACAGGAGATGACCAGAGACTGCGGACACGGTACAGGAGATGACCAGAGACTGCGGACACGGTACAGGAGATGACCAGAGACTGCGGACACAGTACAGGAGATGACCAGAGACTGCGGACATACTACAGGAGATGACCAGAGACTGCGGACATAGTACAGGAGATGACCAGATGACTGCAGACCTTTGAGGAGCTGGGGGGAGGTGGGGGCGGCAGTTACCCAAATTTGATACCCACTCCCACTTCTGCGGAGTTGTCCTCCCCCCTCTCCCTGTTCGTAGTCTTGTGGGACACATGATAGGTCCCAGAAGACTGCCGGACCATTCGCGCATGCGCAGTGGGCACCCGGCTGTGAAGCCGCAAGCTGTCACAGCCGGCTGTCCACACTGAAGATGACGGCGTCAGGGAGAAAAGACGGCCAGTGAAAGCAGAACACCGCTGGACCGAGGAACAGGTTTCTTCTGCACAATAGAGCCAAGTGGGGGGAATACCGCGCCGGCTGCTCCATATTTGCTCCATAAAACACACACGCATTTTTGCCTATTTTTTTGGGGGAAAAATGTGAGTCTTATGGAGCTGCAGCTTGTGGTGGGGTGGTGCAGCATTTAGGGGGTTCAAACAGATGTCAAAATTCCTCTGAAGAGTAATCTGTGAGTGGATTGGTTTTCAGAGAAGGAACAGTCTTTTTCAATCAGAAGAGCAGAGGGAGGGACATCTGAAAATGGTAACAAATGTCAAGGGGGAGGGGAGGGGCAGTATGTCTGCACTTACCAACTACTCCCTCAGGCAGCCAGGATCTAAAGTACTTCCTGCACTCTTTATGTAATCCAACTTGGAGTCTGTACATACACAGCAAGCCCTGTCAGTGTTGTGGGGGGGGGGGGGGGAGTTGAGTATAGGCGGGGCAGACACAGCAGGGATAGGATGGGGGGCGGGGCAGACACAGCAGGGATAGGATGGGGTCGGGGCAGACAAAGCAGGGATAGGATGGGGGCGGGGCAGACACAGCAGGGATAGGGGGGGGGTGGGGCAGACACAGCAGGGATAGGATGGGGGTGGGGCAGACAAAGCAGGGATAGGATAAGGGGCGGTGCAGACACAGTAGGTATAGATGTGGGTGGGGCAGACTCAGCAGGGATAGGATGGGGGCGGGGCATATTCAGCCTGCTCCATTCCATGCATCCAGCACACTGTACTGAGCACTGCTGATCCTGTGTCTCTCTATCTCACTGACAGAACTGGTGAGAGTGATACATTGAGTAACAGGATTGGCAGTGCACCCCCCTCCCCCCTCCAGCCTGAAACTCCGGCCCTGACAGGGAGATGATGCTGCACTGCTGACAAGCTATGGATTTCTCTGTGTGTAAAAGGGCAGAGTGCGCCCCACACACAATGATGTGTCACTGGTCCTGGGGGGGGCACCACTGAAATATGGGGGGGCAGAGCCCACCCCAGCACCCCCCTAGATCCGGCCATGATCTATACCATAGTTTGTAGACGCTAGAACTTCCACACAAAGCAATCAATATACACTTATTGGGATTTTTTTACCAAAAACATGGAGCAGAATACATTTTGGCCTAAATTTATAACTAACTTTGAGTTTACTATATATGTATTATAGCCGAAAGTAAAAAATATCGTTTTTCTTCAAAAGTTTTGGTCTTTTTTCTTTTTATAGCGCGAAAAATAAAAAGCGCACAGATGATTAAATACCACTGAAAGAAAGCTCTATTTGTGTGAAAAAAGGACGTAAATTCTGTTTGGGTGCAGCATTGCATGACCGCGCAATTATCAGTTGAATTAGTGCAGTGCCAAGTAGCAAAAAGAGGCCCGGTCATTAAGGGGGGTCAGTCCTCTGGAGGACAAGTGGTTAAAGGCAGGCCTGCTTTCAGGAATAACCCACTACCTCCTTTCCGAGGAGTCTGATGGGTCCCCAGTGAGCAGAAACTAATACTAAGCTGCAAATAAGCTCACAAAGGGTCCTCAGATCCGGATGGCAAGGGTTACGTGTGAAAGAGAAACACTTCAGTATATCATTTACAATGTTTCATTAACACCCCGGTCACATCAAACCCTACTTTGAATTTGTGCGACTTACAGTTGCAGGATTTCCAAGTCGGGTGACATGCCGATTTCAGGTACAATTTGCAACACATCTGATACAGATATCTATGCAAATTGCACCAAAAGTAGTGCATGTATTACTTTAGAAATCGATGTGCCTCCGACCAAGTCAGAACCTCTCCGATATCACCGCTCTAATTGCGGACAATAGGCTGCGATTTGGCATGCGATTCGCAAGTCGCATGGCATGCAAATCGCATGCCAATTGGCATCCAGTGTGACTGGGGCCCTAAAGCTCTGTATTCTCTTCAGCGTTCTCGTTGGGCCTGATAGAAGTGTGGCTGTGTCTAGGGGTAAATGAAGGCTCCTTAGGGTAATCGCTCCCAGTGGGCTAACAGACAAAATAAAGATTTAGCACTTCTCTCACTGATTGGTGTAAGATTCCCTTAAAGTACTTCAGTAGTAGAATGATCCTGTAATGACAGATAGTAACAGTGGTATAAATGTTGGAGATGAGGATAGTGTTCGGCTCCATGTACACGAGACGTTTGGAAAACACTTCTGAACGATGGAAACTGACTGCTCAAAAATGTAGGTTAAAAAACGTCAGTTTAGCCGCGTTTGCATACTGAGTTTATGCGCGCTTGCGTTTAGAAGCGTTTTTTAAAGATAACATCAGGAGACCTTCCAAAATGCCCAGAATGCACTGAAAAAACAGTAAAAAAATTAACTATTTCAGACATTTTAAGAGAAATAGAGAGAGCAGAAGCAAAGAGAGCAGTATGTGTTGAGATGACCTGTCTTTTCTGGTTGTATTCACTATGGATCCCATCATGAGCATAATGCAGCACGTTCTACCATTTTTTTCCTTCATGCAAAACCTGGAACTGACTGCGCTGGTGTACCGGGTCCATTTGAGTACCTGGAAAAAGCTTTGCATGTATTTCTGATGATGAAAAAAGGCTCTGGACAGCATTTGGTTATGGAACTGTTAAAAACGCTTCTAAACGCAAGCGCTTATAAATGAAGTTAGCTGCGTTTACAAGCGTTTCATAAAATCTACTCCTGAATGCAAGTTTGGTGTGTTCAAAAAAAAAACGATCGTAAACTCAACTGCCTGTAAATGACATAGTGTACATGGACACATAGGAACACATTAGGGAGGGTTCAGGGGCTGCTGAAAAAAATGCAGAAAAGCTCCTAATGTGAGTTTATCAGCTGCAGTGTACATGAACCCTTCTTCTTAGGCAAAGCACAAGCGGATAATGACAAGTAGCCTGCTGAGTAAATCAATCACTTGCTTGTTATGTCAATGGGCACTTGTCACACTAATTGTGTAGCGCGGTATCCTGAGATTGGGATGGATGGTATCTGTGGTGTAAATGTTCTCCAGCAACACCGCCGGCACTTGTGGACAGTGTTCACTATTATGGATGAGGGTGAAGCTGTAGTGGCAGCCAAGCAATGTTCACTATGGCAGTGAGGTACATTGGGTTTCTCTCACCCGATTTACTTTGGATTAGCAGGGTGTGGCGGTCCATGTCGCCCGCAGAACAGGAACAGTCCTCGGCCCCTCCGGTTCAGGCCTGAAGCTGTGCTTTCTCTCTTTCCTGCTGTCAGGGTGTTCGGCTTGCAGCGCAGTAGGCCAGACCATCAGCAACCTTCTCCACCCTTTCTCTCTCTACTGGCTCCACAGCCTAATTTGTCTCCTAACGATCGAGATCCGGGACTCTCAATTCTGGGTCACATGATTGCTGTGATAACCTATGATTGGCTATCAAAGTGATCAGTCACTGTATAGCCTGGCCCCCTTTTTTTTTTTTCTCTTTGAATGGAGGAGAGAGATACATTATATCTCTCTAACTCCTGGCATAGAGGGCAAAAAAAATGTTTGTAAAAAAAAAAAAAAAAAAAAAATTATAAATACTTTAGTGTCAGTGTGTTTTTAAGTAAAAAAAAAAACGACAAATGCGCACTATTAAAAATATGTGCAGCGCTAATCAGTAAATATAATAATAAAATATATATAAGAAATGTCTCCAAGGATAAGAACATAAATTAGTGACAGTCTCTACATGATGAATATAGCGTGATCTTCAGCTTTCAATCCAGTGGTGGTGCTCCCGGTGGTAAGGTAAGAATTACGCACTCACCAGAAGCGTAATTTAATCACGCAGTATGTAAGTCACCACACGGGTCCCTTTAGGGGATAGGTGGGTAAAGATTACTTAGCCTCCACCCCTGAAGAAGTGTGTGCACTTCTCCTGGTTTGCCACCTCAGACTCTAAACAAAAACCCCACAAAAGGATAGAGCACCTCAATGGGTAATAAGCAGCATAAATGTATTATGCACGTAACAGTAAAACAGATCATATATGCAAAACAATGCACATACCCCATCCATCCCCTCCCCCCAGCCCCCTACCATCAACCAACCCCTCCCCCCCCACACAGTCCCACCCTCCCCTCCCCTCCCAGGGCAACCCCAGCAACCCTGCAGGTCACCCCTCCTCCCAGGTCAACATAGGCTAACCCTCCACCCCTTTCAAAATCCCTAAAGTCCCCCTGTCCCGTGCAGATGGACACACTCCCCGATAAGACCCTTCTGTGGTAGTGCTGATGACAGTAGGTGTGTCAGGACATGGAATCCGGCTAATGACAGAAATCCCAAAAAGTATAATAGAGTATAGATCCACAAGGTGTAGTTCCACCATGAAAGAGGAGAGCAGCTAAAGAAGGGGCAACCTGGGTTCCTCCAACAAAGTGTGACTCAGTTCATATCTGTAGTAGGTATGCCGCTGTGCTCTAAATCCTCTCTATATCCTCGTAGCCATCACTGGAGCCTGTCTATGTCAAACCTTAAATCTGCGTGCACTCGTGAAATGGCAACAATTTTTTTACTTAACTTTTTTTAAAAAAAGCTCCCTATGTGATGATTTTTTTTGCTGACAGGTTCTCTTTTTTTTTAAATGTGTCCCCTGTATCCACTGAATGTAAGGCATTGCACATTACATTCTTTCCGGGCGTCAATGACCAGGAATGTGTCACAGGGACCCAGAAGGGACATCACATCACTTCCGGGTCAGGAGAAGGGGAGGGGAGCAGATATGTCTGCTCTCCTTCCTCCCCTATACCACATCCTGCCGGCACACATTGAGCCAGTCCCGGGCCCGCAGATGGGCAAGCAAAGCCTGGGACATATAGCTGGCGGGGGGGGGGGGGGGGTGACACTGTGGGCTGTGTGGAAGCAATCGGGTGGCAGCGCTTTCACCTGACAGGTGAGCCCTGCTGCTTGCCCGCAGCATGGCTGGGCAAAAAAAACCCTACCTGCCCGGCGCCCAGAACTACATGTCCCAGGGGTCAGGCGATTGCACAGGGCAGGGACGAACTGACAACTCATAGGGCCCCGGGCAATAAGGGATCATGGGGCCCCTGTGTCCTTGCCCAAACTGAAAAAAGCCTATGAAAAAGGTTCCAGGGGCATCTCATGGGGCCCCCTACTGACCCCAGACCCTCGGACAGTGATAGAGTTTCCAAATGCAGCTAGTTCGCCCCTGCCGCTGGGGTTCTTGCAGCTGATTGCAGACAGGGGTCATTGGCAAGTGTGAATGCTCCTGTAAGTAAATAGCTGCCATTGACCAGTGATCTCCTCCTCCCTGTGAGCATACATTGGAAGCTGAGTCAGAGCAGATTTTATTGGCCTTCTTCAGTATTAGAACAATATTAGGATGATAATATGTTCATCTTTGTGACTAAATATTGTTTTTAAACATCACTTTCTGCTGTGTGTTATTGTGTTCCTTTCCAGACATTAAAATTCTCACCTGAAAGAAGAGGATCCAGACCCAACCTGGGAAGGAAATGTTACTATGGACAGCTTTGAAGAATTGCAGTATCTGCACATCCATGTCATCAGAGTGATGGAATTTCAATGTTGTAAGTGATTTTGTCTGGGAGGCGAAAAAAAAAAAACAAACACAATTGGCCCTTTCATGGCCCTTTCATGGCAGACACAGATTCTTGTGGGCTAAAAGTTCACTACATGAAGTGTGTGTTAAACAAGATGACTTCTATTGACTCGCCTATTTGTTTATAAAATGCAAAATAAAATACAATCTCATCCCCCAGGGCTGCAGCTGGACCTTGTACAGCCTGTCTGACTGGATCCCCCCAAAAATATCAAAACAAATATTTTCACTAAAAATACACTAAAATCATTATTAGCGGACACAAATATACAATATAACTAATACAAAAATCCTGCTGAATCTAAAGGATAACATTGTATTGAGGTAATAAATAAAGCTCAGTGTAAATGAGGTGTTGGGGATAATTCACATAGGTGCTGTGGCCTGTACAGTATGGGTCAGTAGTTTATGGGGCAGGGGCTGTGTGCAGGCAGCCTATGTTACACAATGGGGACGCAGCACATGTATGAACACAGCCACAGCTCCTAATGTGACAGGCGTGTGGGTGCAGGTATACAGCCTTGAACAGTGTGCATTTGGTGACGCTCACCCACCCCTGTATACCTATTAAACGTAGGACCTGTGGCTGTGTGCATGCCCATAGAGTAACAGGCATCTTCAGCTGCATAGACAAACCACTCATTCACACAGCCAGAGTACCTGTGTGAATGAGCACTTAGGGCTTGTTTCATGAGTGAGGTTGTGGGGTGGAAAAACCTCACAATTGAGCTGCACTTTTACTGCTCCCCAACCACTACACCTTTAGCTGCAGAGGCATTCACTGGGGATGTACACATGCCATGACTGCTTTGCTTCATGGCTGTGGCAAGGATTATACCCCCGGTCCACACGACCCATTCAAGTGATTGGTGCTGCTTTGCAAGCATCTCACAACGACATGCATTGTTCAGTTTTAAGTGCACTAGTGTGAGATGAAGGGGTTAAAGTTCACTGCCTATCAAATGCTTACTGAAGAGCGAAGAGTACAGGTAAGGGGTAGGTGGTAGGATAACAGGCACACAGTTGCAGGGTACAGGAAGGGTAGGGGGTAGGGTTGGCAGGAACACAGTGGCAGGTTACAGGGAAGGGTAGTTGGTAGGGTAGCAGGCACACAGTGGCAGGGTACAGGGAAGGGTAGTTGGTAGGGTAGCAGGCACACAGTGGCAGGGTACAGGGAAGGGTAGTTGGTAGGGTAGCAGGCACACAGTGGCAGGTTACAGGGAAGGGGTAGTTGGTTGGAGGGTAGCAGGCACACAATGGTGCGGTAAAGGAAAGGGTAGTAGCAGGCACACAGTGGCAGTGGTACAGGGAAGGGCAACTTGGGTAGGGTAGCAGGCATACAGTGGCAGGTACAGGAAGGGTAGTTGGTAGGGTAGCAGGCACACAGTGGCAGAGTACAGGAAGGGGGTAGCTGGTAGAATAACAGGTCCGGGGCAGAGGGCAGTGAACTGGCATGCAAGGTGTACAGGCTCACAAGGCTCAATGATTCAGGAGGGGGAGGGATGGTGGCACTAGGTAAAATCTGTCTCAGCCATCCCTGCCCCAGTTCACTCACCTCTGAAATCAGGTAGGATAAGAAGGACGGTTGCTTAGGGTATGTAGCTGCCCCTCTGGCTCCAAGAACTGATCCCCTGTGGCTCCCTGGACCATCTGAAAGCTGATGGGGGGAGAAGAGGAGAAGCTGATTGTGCTGCAGGGGGAGCCACAGTGGGATTGGTTTTAGCAGTAAGGCAGTACAGCCAGCCCTCCTGCTCATCAAGAGCCCGGACCACCCTGTTGAACTGATGGTCCTGGGCCCAATACAGCTGGGCCAGCTGTACCCCTTATTAGCAACCCTGCCATTACCACAATTAGTCATTATCATGCAGCTTTCCTTTTATTGTAACAAATGATATATAACATCACTGCTTACTTTGCATCTCTCTCCAAAACATCTGAGTCAGAAAAGGAAGTTAGAACCCTTTTACAATAATCAGTTTTTGAATCACTTTTGATGCCTTCACATTGACTTATAATGCAAAGTGCTTTTGAAATACCGCACCAAAGAGATGCAGCATGCAGGCCTATTCAAAGGGCAGTGCGCCTCTTGTTTTAAGAGATCTATAGGATTTAAAGGGATACATTTTTCTTTCTCTTTTTAAACCCCAAAAGTGCTTCAAAAACTGATCAGAGTGAAAGGGCCCTTAATGCATCTGCCAGGTACTAAGATCACAGGAAAAACACAGGGAACAGATAGTTTTATTAAGTCCAGAAGCTGTCAGGATCTCTGGGTCCAGCTCTGATTGAGGTCTGAATAAGGGAGAGTCTCTCCACACAAGGCCACCACCCCAATATATGTTGTATTGTCCTTGGGGCAAATCACTTCCTTCGCCCTCCTCCTTCTCATAACTGAATGGGCTCACAGGAAGTGCACTGAACGATGTGGAAGACTGGTGGCATGTAGTGGGCAAAGGAAAAGTAGTGCTGGAGACAGCTCCTGATTGAAGGTGAGAGTATGGCCACACAATCTAGGATTTTTATTCCTTCTAAAATGATAGACAACAAATTTTTAAAAAAATTAAGAAATTAGAGTCCTACTTTGTTCATGTTCTTCAGTTTTGTTTGTTACTTTGTTACTGCTCACACCTGCATGCACAGTGAAATGGTTAGTGTTGTCTTATATTAACTAGTGGCCGACCGCAGATAGCCAAATGACGGCTGCACTATGGCCGGCCAATTCTGGGAGGGTGTCATATGACGTCCTCCAAGAACGCGCTCTCCTCCATGCCCCCGGGGGCGCGCACCCGGCAATCTCCGTGATTGCTGTGTCCTATGGACACAGCTGATCATGTGATCTGGTAAAAATCCAATCACAGCGGCCTTTTACTACATGATCAGCCGTGTCCAATGACACGCTGATCACCGGGAAATGCAATTGCCGGTTCTCGGCTGCACTTTCCTCACGCTGTCAAAGCGTGGGGAAAGTACTGTTGAGAACCAGCAGTTGTCAGAGCAGGGATCGGCACCGATCATTAGGGCACTGATGATCAGTGCCCTGATGATCGGTGACCAGCAGTGCCACCCACCAGTGCCGCCCTCTTGTGCCCATCAGTGCCACACACCTGTGCCCAGCAGTGCCGCCAGTCAGTGCCCAGCAGTGCCGCCAGTCAGTGCCACCCAGCAGTGCTGCCAGAAGGTGCCGACTATCAGTGCCCACTATCAGTGCCAGCTCATCAGTGCTGTCTATCCGTGCTACCTATCTGTGCCCATCAGTGCTGCCTATCAGTGCAGCCTCATCAACGCACATCAGTGAAGGAGAAAAATTACCTGTTTGCAAAATTTTATGATGGAAACAAAGAAACTTTTTTTTTTCAAATTTTTTGCTCTTTTTTTGTTTATAAGGCAAAATGTAAAATACCCAGCGGCGAGTAGATACCACCAAAAAAAAACTAGACAATTCTGGTATTGAGTGGCAAATGCCAGTCAAGCTCTATGGTGCCAGGCAGTGAGTACAGGGCCCACTAGAGGACATCGGGCCCTCGGGCCACCCTCATGGTCTGTTTTCTGATTGTTTGGTCAGAGACATTCACACCAGTGGTCTGCTGGAGATCATTTTTGAGGGTTCTGGCAGTGCTCATCCTGTTCCTCCTTGCACAAAGAAGCAGATACCGGTCCTGCTGATGGGTTAAGGACTTTCTACAACCTTCCAGTTCCAGAGTGCTCTCCTTAAGACTGTTTTGACTGCAAACTTTTGGAATCAGGGATCTGCCGATCATTGGGACTTGGGATGCCTGAGTGTTGGGAGTACACATGCTGACCCAGTGCCACCCACTGACCCTTCTGGCAAAAAACAGAAAAATGAGTAGGAAAAAATGTCAGTGGCCATTGATGTGTTTTGGGGTTGTCCTGCCATACCAAAGAGGACTATCAGTGTTGGGCCCCCCTGCTACTTATCTGACCAACCTATCCAGTGCTGTCCAGTGATGCCTCATCATACGCACCCTTAAAATTACCTGTTTGCAAAATTTTTATAATGAGCAGTGACACTTTTTTTTTTTTTTTGCCAAATTTTATTGCTCTTTTTTCTTTCCAGGTGGAAAAAGTTTACCCAGTGAAAAGGTACTAGGCAGACCCCACCAAAGAAAAGAGTTTGAAATTCTGGTTTGAGTGGAAAATTGTTGAGCTCAAGATTTCGGCCTCCACACTGGGACCCAAACCATTCAGGCCACCCTCATGGGAACAAAGTCTGTTAATACCAAAGCAGCTGAAACTGATTTAAAACAAATTAATACCCTCACCTGCTGATGGGTTAACTGACCAACCTTGTCTCAGCAGCTCTCAAAATATCAAACTCATAATTTTACCTTGGAATCTTCTCCATGCTGACTGGAATCAGCAAAACTATGCTCTGGGCAACTCTGTGCCGTCCTGGAAAAAAACATTTGCCTGTTGCAACCTCTGTGCAAGAAGGTCCATGTATCGTTCATTTTTAGTGACACTGTGTATGCAAAACTAGTGAATTGTTTTCAGTGGCCTCCACCTCTAATTACATTTAGTGCAGCTGAAACTGATTTACAACCCCCTCTGCTATACTTAACTGACCAGATCAATATCCCAGGAGTGTCATTGACTTGATGCTCTAAAAAGTGTTCCTTTAATTTTTTTTGAGCAGTGTATATTGTTTATCATTACTTGTGCTGTATGTTATTGGTTTCTTTTTCCAGGTGGATACGTTTATCATCCTGGCGGAAGGGAATCCAGTCCCAACCATGAATAAGAGTTTGACAAAATTCAGTTTTGGAAAATTCTTGTCTGAGCTAAATGATGATTTCGGTCTCATAAGTGATTTTGTCTGGGTATCAACTCCACTATATATTTATAAAATTCAAATTAAAATATCTTTTCACCTCCCAGGGCTGCTGTTAGAAATCACAGGGCATCTCCTCAAAAATATCAAACTCATAATTTTACTAAAAATATACCTAAATGATTATTAGTAAACACAAACACAACATAACTTATGAAATTCCTGCTAAATCTAAAATATAAAACTGTATTGAAGTAAAAACAAAAGCTCTGTGTAACTGAGATCTTGGGGTTCATTCACATGGGCGCTGTAGCCTGTCCAGTGTGAATCAATTGTTTGTGTGGCTAGAGCTGTGTGCAGGCAGCCTATGTTATGTTATGGGTACGGACACAACCTCAGGCATAGCTCCCAACTGTCCCTGATTTCGAGGGACTGTCCCTGATTTCGAATGTTGAGCATTGATTGAGTAATAGGTTTGGGATCCCTGGCAATCTGAACCCCCTGATGGAGTCCACCCTCTGCTGACACCAATGTACTCTGTTAACCCAGATAATTTGCACCTGCAAAATGGACTCACACACAGAGTAGTATAAACCAATGTGACGTTTATATTGAATTATGGGTACGGACACAACCTCAGGCATAGCTCCCAACTGTAATATGTCTCTTTATTAAAGTATATATGTAGGAACACTCACATAGATAAGGTAATTGTAAGCATGAAAACCGTGGTTAACAGTAAGGTGGTATCCAGGGTGAAGAGCCGTCATCTATTTGCGGTATGAAGAGCTGCTTGAAAAAGGAGCGCACTTCCGCCTTCCACGGCCAGCGCATGCTCCGAAACGCGTCACAGTGCACCTTGGGTACCTGACGTCATCACGGCCATGCCACCGCTACGTTCCACCTGGCTCTGAGGGAGGACGTGCACGCCAACCGGCCTCACCGCTGTTCCCCTCCAGCCACAACGCTTCTCCAGTAGCAAGCTGACCTCTCCATACTGCAAATAGATGACGGCTCTTCACCCTGGATACCACCTTACTGTTAACCACGGTTTTCATGCTTACAATTACCTTATCTATGAGAGTTTTCCTACATATATACTTTAATAAACAGAAATATTGCACTTAGAGGCGCTTCTCTCCTTCTCTCACCTACAGAGTCTGCTACAGTCTATTTGGAAGCCTTGCCCTCAGTGCTACACGGATCCCCACGCTCTTCATATAACAGCCATAACCACCACAATTACCCCATACTAAGAGTACCCAGGACTTCCAGCAGTGTTTGTGCTGATACACCCCCCTCATTTTTTCTTAATAGCTCCCAACTGTCCTTGATTTCAAGGGACTGTTCCTGATTTCGAATGTAGCACTACCCCCCCATGAGCATTGCTTGAGTAATAAGTTTGGGATCCCTGGCAATCTGAACCCCCTGTTGGAGTCCACCCTCTGCTGACACCAATGTACTCCGCTAACCCAGATAATTCACACCTGCAAAATGGACTCACACACAGAGTAGTATAAACCAATGTGACGTTTATATTGAATTGCAGGGTAACTGAGTCAAGAATAACAGAATAGCATTTGACTTGATAATAACTCTGGTGAAGGTCAGCAACTATGACCCAATGTATATCAACATACACAATAAATAACAGTATTTACCCTCTAGGGGACCACCCACAGTACATATACTGCGGCAAAGTGGCCCTGTGCGCAGGATCAAGTTTATAAACGTCATCCTGTTTACTTGGTAGGGGGCTGTCCTACCCGCAGCACCGATCACGGCCGCGGGTGTCAATCACCGGGTCCTGGCCAATATTACCCGCGGAACCTGGCAATTGCCGGCAAACACTTACAGGGAGCACAGCTGCATTGTTTTCAATGGAGCTCTCCTCCTTGTCGTTTTCAGCACACTGTTCCGGAAAACTGAACTCAGCAATCTGGAACAGTGTGTAACAGTGAAGCACACACCCCCGCCCCCTAGTAAAACACTCCCCTCACACAGTTAACCCTTTGATTGCCTTTTAATGTGAACCCCTTCCTCCCCAGTGCCATTTTTTTTTTTTGCACTGATCACTGTATTGGTGTCACTGGGGATGTCAGTGACCCCAAGTCAGTTCCCCCCCAGTGTCAGAATGTCCGTGCTGTGTTCTGCATGAGTTCCACCTATATACATCCAGAACCTCCTAGATTGCTTGGATACAGAGGAAGCCAGAGGCAGAACTAGCAGCACTTGAACACGCTGAGCAGGCATTACTAAACAATTGCAGCTCTCTCTTAAGCAGAAAGCCTAAGTAAATTCTCCTAACAGTTCTCCTATCAAGCAGGGGAACCAACTGTACTCTTCTTATCCTAGCTCCTATCTAGGAGGGTGCTACATACTATTTAAATGTCATTTTTCTTGGAGTTGGGCTTTAGTTATAAAGATTTTGAACTATAGACTGTAGATGTGATGTGTACATAGATGTGCAAAGGTTCTGGCAAAAGTGTGAATTTTCTTGAAACCTTCTGTAATTCCCAGGTTTCCATACCAACTCTCTGGAAAAACTACCTGACACCGTCAATAAAGACAAGAGAAAAGAGCTCCTCTCTGAAATAGATGGAATGGAAGAGGATATCATGATGTGTAAGTGATTTCTTTTAATATATATGTTTACAGCTGCACAATCTGCACAAATGATACATCTGTTAGGACATATAAGTTTGTGGGGGATTCACATGAATTCAAAATACTTGTAATGACACCATTCTGGTAGTAGTTTCCTTAAGAACTACCTGCGCCTAGCTCAGACAAGCATTTGCACCAGTGATTGTAACTTTATCCACACGTGCTCCAAATTCTCCCAGCTCCAACTACCACCATATATACTGTGAGCAGGCAGCACACCCAGGCCTCGTTCTGCTGGGTAACTTGATTGACAGCTGTACTTGGAAGTGAAGTGGGAGCCGTGGCCCTGCTGTTAATAGAAATTGCAGTTTCCTTTGTTAATGTAAGTGCATTTTTAACCACTAGGGGACATATTCTGCTACAAGGCGGCCCCTGTGCGCAGGATCACGTATATAAACGTGATCCTACATTTTGGGGTAGGGGGTGCATGCGACCACCCTACTCATGGCACCGATCGCGGCCGCGGATGTCAATCACTGGGTCCTGGTCAGTGATTATCTGCCGGAGTCCGACAATTGCCAGCAAACACTGACGGGGAGGAAGGCTGCATTGTTTTCAATGGAGTTCTCCTCCCTGTCAGTTTTCAGCACACTATTTCGGATTGCTAGGCACAGCCTTCCAGATCAGTGTGTAACAGTGAAGTACACCCCCGCCCCCTAGTAAAACACTCCCCTCACACAGTTAACCCTTTGATTTCCTTCAAATGTTAACCCCTTCCTCCCCAGTGCCATTAGTACAGTGTCAGTGGGATTTATTTTTTGCACTGATCACTGTATTGGTGTCACTAGGGATGTCAGTGACCCCAAGTCAGTTTCCCCCCAGTGTCAGAATGTCCACCGCAGTCCTGCCATAAGTCGCTGATTGCCACCATAAGTCGCTGATCACCACTATTATGTTTAAAAAAAAAAATTAAAAATCCAGTATCTATACTGCCATTTGTGCGCGCTATAACTTTCATGTAAATCAATTACCGTATTTTGCGGCGTATAAGACAACTTTTTACCCCTTGAAAATCTTCTCAAAAGTCGGGGGTCGTCTTATACGCCAGTATACGGCATGCTGACACTTTTTAGGGGGGCGGCGCGGACACTAAGTACAGGGGGTGGGCAGGGGCTGCTGTCTCTTACCTGGCTCCGGTCCCGCGACGATCCGGTCCAGGAAGCGCGGCTGCTCCTTCATTCGGTTCGGCCACTGGATGTTCGCGCGGTTGCTCGGCTCCGCCTCCTCACCGGTGATTGGCCGCCAGAACTGTAGCTCAGGAAAGGCACACAGGCGCAATGTTGGGGCACTATTCCTCCCACTGCCACCAATGTTGGGACACTATTCCTCCCACTGACACCAGTGTTGGGGCACTATTCCTCCCACTGACACCAATGTTGGGACACTATTCCTCCCACTGACACCAATGATGGGGCACGATTTTTTCCACTGACACAAAGATGGGGCACTATTCCCCCCACTGATACTAATGATGGGGCACTATTCCTGCCACTGATACCAATGATGGGGCACGATTCCTCCCACTGACACCAATGATGGGGCACAATTCCTCCCACTGACACCAATGATGGGGTGCTATTCCTCCCACTGACACCACTGATGGGGCACGATTCGTCGCTCTGACACCAATGATGGGGCACTATTCCTCACACTAATACCAATGATGGGGCACTATTCCTCCCACTAATACCAATGATGGAACACTATTCCTCCCACTGACACCAATGACAGGGCACGATTCTTCCCACTGGTGTGCATTGGAAGAGGGGTAGTCTTATACGGCGAGTATAGCCCAAACACTACATTTTAACAGGAAAAGTAGGGGGTCGTCTTATACGCCCAATCGTCTTATACGCCGGAAAATACGGTAATTTACACGTGTTGGGATTTTTCTTAGCAAAGACATGTCGCAGAATACATTTTGGACTAAATTTATGATGAAATTTGATTTTTAAATTTTATTACTGGACATGTTTTATCGCAAAAAGTCCAAAATATTGTTTTTTTTCTCAAAAATTGTCGGTCTTTTTTTTTATAGGGCAAAAAATAAAAACCGCACAGGGGATCAATTACCACTGAAAGAAAGCTCAATTTGTGTGAAAAAAAGGATGTAAATTTAATTTTGTTGCAGCATTGCATGACGCGCAATTGTCAGTTAAAGTAACACAGTGCTGTAACGCAAACCGATTCTGTAACAACTTCCTGACCACCCTATAGCAGAAATACTGCTACAGGGTGGCACGGGTGTGCAAAATCATATATATATAATAAATACGTGATTCGTGTACCCGTGGGTTTTCATGCCCCTCCCAGATGGCGTCAGATTGCACGTCAGTACACCAGTAATCATATTTAACCCCTTGTTTGCCAGGAACACGCTCATACACAATAAACCTCCATTGCTAGTTTAGTGTCTGAACGGATCAATATCTTTGATTAGATCAGCTTTATACCAGCATTCACATTAGTATAGTGTCCCCAAAAACACAGCGTTAGTGGGATCAGCCCCGGCACCTGCCAGCACCCTGTTTTCTCCCCCAACAAGTGCAGTGTCAGTAGGTCACTGTCACTTGATACATTGCGCACAAAACCGCAGTGTTGGCAGAATTAGGCCTGATCTCTGTTAGCACTTTTCGGTAAATTTTGATGACTCTCATAGGCAGCAGAGTGCCAGTACTAGTGCCACGCTACCTTTTGGTGAACTGGCGAGCACTAGAGGCCTAGTACATCGTGGTCTTTCACATACCTCTTAGATTGTAAGCTCCCAGGATCAGGCCCTCCCAACCCTCTTGTATTGAATTGTATTGTTGCTGTATTGTCTCCCGTTATATTGTAAAGCGCTGAGCAAACTGTTGGCACTATATAAATCCTAGTATGTAAAGAGTAAAAAGTGAAAAAGCGCCTTAGTATAAAAAACAAGCTGCTATGCACGGAATTAGGTACCAATACCCTATAGGAGAGACAATGTATATAGCAAGTGCAGCGCTCGTAGCCAATAAATTAAATTCAGTGACATATATCTAATTGAATAATTATAAGGAGCAGTCCCATAAATATAAATAATTCAGGATGAAGAAAATAAATATTCAAAGGTGACTCCGTTGTCCGGGTAGAGGTGGAAATGAAATGCGCACTCACCGGACGCGTATATTAAATGCGCCTTGTATGTAGAAATCCTGATCTTAGGTAGTAGGGGGTCTTCCTTCTATTGGAACCCAGATGAGTTGTCCTTCTCCCTTAGGAATGCTTGTGTGGTCCTGGTGGGTGCTATCACTCCCGATGGGTTAGGTGGTAGGTGGTGATCCGTATCAGCGTTGGACCTGTGGGCTAGAGTACTCCCCCAGGGGACAACAAGGATACTCCCATACTGTAGTAGGTTAACTTTTTATTAAATAAATAAAGAGGTACTTCACATTAAAAATATCAAAAACGTTGCAGACAGTTGTCTGTAGGAGGACTGACCAGCTGGTATGTTATAATGGCCGCCGGAGCTCCACGATGCTCCGGCGGCGTGACGTCACGGCGTGGTGTGGCTCCTCCTGACGCGTATCGTGCTCCTGCACGTCCTCAGAGGGGGGTCGCCAAACACGCCGCGCCGTGCGCCGTTCATATTTCTAGACGAAAGGGCACATGCGCAATAGACTGCGGCCATTTTGGAATAGCGCAGAACGAACTGCGCATGCGCGGGGGTTACGGGCGCCATTTTTCCTTAGTCTTATCCCATACAGAAACAGACTGATTGCCTGTATATTCATCTAAGGGGAGAGGGAAACAATAAATCGGCAAGGGACTATAACGATGTCCCTTGCCATTACTTAAAGGCCATATATAGACCTATTATAACTGTAATAGAATCCATCAAGACAAATATGGAATAAATGTCTATCTAAACCTGGTGGAAAAAAGGAGGTTATGGGAACCCATTAGTATAGAGGGAAAACCTACAGCACCATCTAGTGTTTAGATAGAAGGTGCTAATGGATGAATTAATTCATCCTATCAGTGTCTATAATGGACAATATAAACAAAAACTGGTTTTATACTCAGGTAGTAGAACCAGTATAAAATAAAATAACCAGATATAAAACATAATTTAATATAAAAGATTAATAATGAATTAATGTCCCATTCTCCATGGACTTAAGATCCGTGCGCATGTGCCATTGTCGTCCTCATTTATTAAAATAGTACAATCAAAATTCTACTCAAATAGATAGACATGGTGAGAGTATTTAACATAACCACCATGTAAATAGCTAATAAACAATATAAAAATGTAAGAATGTATATAAAAATGAACGAATAAAGTGAACGAATAAAATATCAGAAAAAACCATGATCGAATATTAAGACCCAGAAGAGTACATGTACAGGATGGAAGGTGTCTAACTATTTTCAATGAAACAGTTAATATCGACCTCAATATTGAGGCCGTTGGGTTTTAGGGAGCGAAGTTCATATATCCATTTCATTTCCAATTGTGAAACAGCCCGTCTTTTATGTATTCCTCTCCAATGAGGCTTGATTATGTCAATACCTGCAAATTTCAGAGAGGTGGGGTCCATATTGTGAAATCTCCTATAGTGATTAGAGACTGAATGCTCCCTATATCCCCGTTTGATGTTATTGACATGTTCACGTAACCTGTCCCTCAGTCGCCTAGTGGTGCGTCCAATATACTGTAAATTGCATGGACATTCTAGTAAATAGACGACAAATTTACTATTACATGTGATAAGTTTATCTATATTATAACTCTTTTTAGTTACCTGTGAGAAAAAAGTAGTCTGTTTATGTTTCCTAATGTTGTCACATTTACAGATTATACACTTATTACACGGGTAATATCCTTTAAGGTCTCCAAACAAGGAGATCTCTTTAGGTGGATCTATTACATTAGGCGCTAAATAGTGCCTTAAATTAGTGGCTTTACGAAATACTATTTCCGGTTTATCCGGTAAAATATTAGACAAAACCGGATCAGCCTTGAGGATTTTCCAATTTTTCTTGATAATGTAATTAATTCCACCATATTGCTGTGAATAGTTGGTAACAAAAGGGCATATTTTGGCCTTTCCTAGCTTTTACCTTATCTTTTAAAAGGTCCTCTCTATTGAGGTGTGCCACAGCATCAATAGTGTTTTCAAGAATTTCGGTTTCATACCCTGTAACGGAACCGGAACCCAGACCGCACTGAGTTTTTCCGTTATAGCACAACTTCCCCTGTCCGAACACCATCCACGGACCACACCCTCGAGATCCCTCAGGAAAAAAGAAGACATCACCCAGCTCCTACTAAAACAGGTCAACTAACTTTATTGTACACAAAACATGTTTTATACAGAGGGCGGGGAAAGACAACCAGGGACAGGACATACATCATCAGCCCACCCTCAGTGGGAAGGGCTACAGTATAGGCAGGAAACACTCATCACCCCCCTCCCCATCCAACCAGACACAGAACAATGGGATGCAACCATGTGGCCAAGGACATTGACCAACCCCCACACCAATACAAACAGTACATCCCATAATAGTTCTCTGGACAGGAAGACACAGCACAATGGGGGGTAGCACATGGCAGGGACAAAGGGACAGCACACTATACTGGGACATTCACATTCACATACACACCCTGTAACCCTTAACAGGCACAGGGTGCCTTAAACATAATGATTTGGGGAGATGATACAGAGGTCCCCCCACCCCCAAAAGTCACTCCCGTCACATACCCTTTTTCTAAAAACCTATTTTTTAATATTTCAGACTGGTTATAGAAGGTGTCGAGATCCGTACAATTCCTCCGTAGCCGGATGAATTGTCCCTTCGGGATATTAGATAACCATCTAGGGTGATGGCAACTCCCTTTCGGTATATATCCATTGCGATCAGTCTTTTTAAAGAAGGTTTTAGTTACAAGTCCTCCATTATAATTAACTAATGTGAGATCCAGAAAGCTGATCTCATTTAAACTATAATTGTAAGATAACTCTATATTTCTATCATTATAATTGAGAGTTGTAAAAAAAAATTTATTAACGCCTGTTCTCCCCCATTCCAGAGTAGGAACACATCGTCAATGTATCGTCTATAAAATATAAGTTCCGGCCATTCCCTTGAGTAAATCATAATTTCCTCCCAGTGCGCCATAAACAAGTTTGCAAGGCTGGGGGCAAACTTTGCCCCCATTGCAACGCCCTTTATCTGTAGGTAGTATTTCCGATCAAACCAGAAGTAATTGTTATTGATCGCAAAGTTAAGCAGAGATAAAATGAAATCGACATGTGCGGGCGATAAAGTGCTAAAAGTGCGTAGATAATAACTAGCTGCTTCAAGTCCATCCCTATGAGCTATGTTGCTATACAGGGAGGACACATCCGCCGTAACTAAAAACGTTTGGGCGGTGGTGGATAGGTTTTTTAATATCATTTAGCATTTGTTTAGTGTCACGCAGATAGGCTGGTGTCTGAGACACCAAAGGCTGCAGGAAAAAATCTATATATTGTCCAACCCTAGAGCTCAATGAACCTATGCCGCTCACAATAGGTCTCCCAGGAGGATTCGTGAGATGCTTGTGTATTTTTGGGAGAATATAAAGAACAGGGAGCTTTGGGGCTGCGGGACATAAAAAATCTCTTTCTCTTTTATTAATAATTTCTTTGTTGAAACCTTCCTTGATAATGCTCTTTAGAACACGTTTAAATGAAAAGACAGGGTCTTTAAGTAAAACAGCATATGTTGTCTTGTCGCCTAGGATCTTATATACCTCATTGATGTAGTCAGACTTGTCAAGTATGACAACACCTCCCCCTTTGTCCGCCGGCCTAATAACTAGGTCCTTATGTTCAAGGAGGGATTTAATAGCCTCAGATGTTTGTGTTCTGGGTGTTGATTTAACCACCAATCTATCTAGCCTTCAGAACTAAGTCTCTAAATAATGGTACAAAAGACTGTGTCTGGAGTTGGGGATTATAAATTGATGCATTCCTCAGATTAGAGTGTATCATAGCAGTATTAGTATTCTTAGTAATGGGGTTGGAAAGGAAGTACCTTTTTAGTGACAATTGTCTAGACAATTTGTATATATCAATATACGTTTGGAATTTATCCAACTTTTTATTGGGTGCATATTTGAGACCATTGTTCAATAACAGAACTTCTTGTTGAGAGAGTGTAGTTTTGCTGAGATTAAAGATCCCATTATTAGTTACATTTTTCTCTTTTTCCCGGCGTCTACTGACCTTTCTTCCTCCCCTCCTTCCCCTGTGGAATTGCTTCTTTTTCTGGTGTTTTTCCCGGTATTTTTCCCTCCTAAAAAACGAACCTGAGAATTGCTGTCAGGATATTGGTTACTTGCTGAAGTGGATTGAAAGTTGGGGTTCTGATTATGAGCCCTTGTTGTATCGGGTTGGTTATTGCGATGTGGTGGATTATATGGTGGTCTGGGACCATTGTAGGATCTGTTAGGTGAATGATGCTGCCCTCTATAGTTAAGAGTTATTATATTTATTGTGATACGGTGGTCTAGGACTATTATGGGGTCTGTTAGGTGAGTGATGTTGCCCACTATAGTTGGAGTTATTGTAATCATTATGATAAACATTTTGTTGGTAATAAGGCATAAGTGGTTCTCTAGGTTGTGGACCATAGGCTGGATGCCAATAGGAATCACGTGCCCCTATATTATGGTCTAATAGAGGTTCAAACCTATTCTGTATGGGAACATTATAGGTGGGTCTGTTATATGAATCCTTACTGATATAATTATTGCCGCTATTGGGAGGCTTGGAGGGTTGTTGAGGAATATAAGGCTTACATTTCTTTGATCTATTCGGTTTCAGTGTAGGATTGGGTGGTTTAGGTACAGATGTCTCCATTTCATCTTCCTTTAGTTGCCATTTGAATACTAGATCTTCCTGATAGTCTCTAGTATCCCTATTATACTTTTTCTTTTTTCTTAATACGTTGTTCTTTTTCTATACTTTCCAGATATAGTCTCAATCTCTCAGATTCAGCCTTATATTCCTCCCCACCTTTGTGTGGACCTAGACTTTCCCTTACCAGATTAATTTCAGAGTCAAGGTATATTAATTTCTTTTTTTCTTGCGGGCAATGAGAAATTTAAGCAAATCATTACCAGCGTTATTAAAGAAATTGAACCAGTCTGTCAGATCGGTGGTATCATTTGTATCCGGGGGTACACTCCACCTTAGTGATCTGGGAACAATATGTTCCTTGACATATTTTTCTAAAAAAGATATGTCCCAGAGTGTTCTAATTTCAGCTGATAATAAGTTTTGCAAGTGGAGAAAGGAACCTCTCAAGTCATTTCTCTCTTCTTCTAGGGTGAAAATATCATCCGATATGGTAGGCCTTGCCAATCTTAATTCAAAGATATCACCCATTGTAAATCATATGTAATAAAATACTAGGCAGCTAAAAACAGTATTGGTAAAACAGAGTATGTAAAGAGTAAAAAGTGAAAAAGCGCCTTAGTATAAAAAACAAGCTGCTATGCACGGAATTAGGTACCAATACCCTATAGGAGAGACAATGTATATACAGTGGGGCAAAAAAAGTATTTAGTCAGCCACCAATTGTGCAAGTTCTCCCACTTAAAAAGATGAGAGAGGCCTGTAATTGGCATCATAGGTAGACCTCAACTATGGGAGACAAAATGAGAAAAAAAATCCAGACAATCACATTGGCTGATTTGGAAAGAATTTATTTGCAAATTATGGTGGAAAATAAGTATTTGGTCAATATCAAAAGTTCATCTCAATACTTTGTTATATATTCTTTGTTGGCAATGACAGAGGTCAAACGTTTCCTGTAAGTCTTCACAAGGTTGGCACACACTGTTGCTGGTATGTTGGCACATTCCTCCATGCAGATCTCCTCTAGAGCAGTGATGTTTTGGGGCTGTCGCTGGGCAACACAGACTTTCAACTCCCTCCAAAGGTTTTCTATAGGGGTTGAGATCTGGAGACTGGCTAGGCCACTCCAGGACCTTGAAATGCTTCTTACGAAGCCACTCCTTCGTTGCCCGGGCGGTATGTTTGGGATCATTATCATGTTGGAAGACCCAGCCACGTTTCATCTTCAATGCCCTTGCTGATGGAAGGAGGTTTGCACTCAAAATCTCATGATACATGGCCCCATTCATTCTTTCCTGTACATGGATCAGTCGTCCTGGTCCCTTTGCGGAGAAACAGCCCCAAAGCATGATGTTGTCACCCCCATGCTTCACAGTAGGTATGGTGTTCTTTGGATGCAACTCAGCATTCTCTCTCCTCCAAACATGACGAGTTGTGTTTCTACCAAACCGTTCTATTTTGGTTTCATCTGACCATATGACATTCTCCCAATCCTCTTCTGGATCATCCAAATGCTCTCTAGCAAACTTCAGACGGGCCCAGACATGTACTGGCTTAAGCAGGGGGACATGTCTGGCACTGCAGGATCTGATTCCCTGGCGGCGTAGTGTGTTACTGATGGTAGCCTTTGTTACGTTGGTCCCAGCTTTCTGCAGGTCATTCACTAGGTCCCCCCGTGTGGTCCTGGGATTTTTGCTCACCGTTCTTGTGATCATTTTGACCCCACGGGATGAGATCTTGCGTGGAGCCCCAGATCGAGGGAGATTATCAGTGGTCTTGTATGTCTTTCATTTTCTAAATATTGCTCCCACAGTTGATATGTTCACACCAAGCTGCTTGCCTATTTCAGATTCAGTCTTCCCAGCCTGGTGCAGGTCTACAATTTTGTTTCTGGTGTCCTTCGACAGCTCTTTGGTCTTCACCATAGTGGAGTTTGGAGTGTGACTGTTTGAGGTTGTGGACAGGTGTCATTTATACTGATAACAAGTTCAAACAGGTGCCATTGATACAGGTAATGAGTGCAGGACAGAGGAGCCTCTTAAAGAAGAAGGTACAGGTCTGTGAGAGCCAGAAATCTTGCTTGTTTGTAGGTGACCAAATACTTATCTTCCACCATAATTTGCAAATAAATTCTTTCCAAATCAGCCAATGTGATTGTCTGGATTTTTTTTCTAATTTTGTTTCTCATAGTTGAGGTCTACCTATGATGCCAATTACAGGCCTCTCTCATCTTTTTAAGTGGGAGAACTTGCACAATTGGTGGCTGACTAAATACTTTTTTGCCCCACTGTAGCAAGTGCAGCGCTCGTAGCCAATAAATTAAATTCAGTGACATATATCTAATTGAATAATTATAAGGAGCAGTCCCATAAATATAAATAATTCAGGATGAAGAAAATAAATATTCAAAGGTGACTCCGTTGTCCGGGTAGAGGTGGAAATGAAATGCGCACTCACCGGACGCGCATAATAAATGCGCCTTGTATGTATAAATCCTGATCTTAGGTAGTAGGGGGTCTTCCTTCTATTGGAACCCAGATGAGTTGTCCTTCTCCCTTAGGAATGCTTGTGTGGTCCTGGTGGGTGCTATCACTCCCGATGGGTTAGGTGGTAGGTGGTGATCCGTATCAGCGTTGGACCTGTGGGCTAGAGTACTCCCCCAGGGGACAACAAGGATACTCCCATAGTGTAGTAGGTTAACTTTTTATTAAATAAATAAAGAGGTACTTCACATTAAAAATATCAAAAACGTTGCAGACAGTTGTCTGTAGGAGGACTGACCAGCTGGTATGTTATAATGGCCGCCGGAGCTCCACGATGCTCCGGCGGCGTGACGTCACGGCGTGGTGTGGCTCCTCCTGACGCGTATCGTGCTCCTGCACGTCCTCAGAGGGGGGTCGCCAAACACGCTGCGCCGTGCGCATTACGTATCTCTAGACGACGAAACGGCACATGCGCCATTTTGGAATAGCGCAGAAACGAACTGCGCATGCGCGGGGGTTACGGGTGCCATTTTTCCTTAGTCTTATCCCATACAGAAACAGACTGATTGTCTGTATATTCATCTAAGGGGAGAGGAAACAATAAATCGGCAAGGGACTATAACGATGTCCCTTGCCATTACTTAAAGGCCATATATAGACCTATTATAACTGTAATAGAATCCATCAAGACAAAAATATGGAATAAATGTCTATCTAAACCTGGTGGAAAAAAAGGAGGTTATGGGAACCCATTAGTATAGAGGGAAAACCTCCAGCACCATCCAGTGTTTAGATAGAAGGATGCTAATGGATGAATTGGCGCCCGTAACCCCCGCGCATATGCGCAGTTCGTTCTGCGCTATTCCAAAAATGGCCGCGGTCTATTGCGCATGTGCCGTTTCATCTAGAAATACGAACGGCGCACGGCGCGGCGTGTTTGGCGACCCCCCCTCTGAGGACGTGCAGGAGCACGATACGCGTCAGGAGGAGCCACACCACGCCGTGACGTCACGCCGCCGGAGCATCGTGGAGCTCCGGCGGCCATTATAACATACCAGCTGGTCAGTCCTCCTACAGACAACTGTCTGCAACGTTTTTGATATTTTTAATGTGAAGTACCTCTTTATTTATTTAATAAAAAGTTAACCTACTACAGTATGGGAGAGTATCCTTGTTGTCCCCTGGGGGAGTACTCTAGCCCACAGGTCCAACGCTGATACGGATCACCACCTACCACCTAACCCATCGGGAGTGATAGCACCCACCAGGACCACACAAGCATTCCTAAGGGAGAAGGGACAACTCATCTGGGTTCCAATAGAAGGAAGACCCCCCTACTACCTAAGATCAGGATTTATACATACAAGGCGCATTTAATATGCGCGTCCGGTGAGTGCGCATTTCATTTCCACCTCTACCCGGACAACGGAGTCACCTTTGAATATTTATTTTCTTCATCCTGAATTATTTATATTTATGGGACTGCTCCTTATAATTATTCAATTAGATATATGTCACTGAATTTAATTTATTGGCTACGAGCGCTGCACTTGCTATATACACTATATAAATCCTGTATAATAATAATAATAAAAAAAAAACTCGCAACCCCCCCTCCCCCATGTACGCACACCTGTGTGTGCGAACATTGACCCTGTGCCAGTATGTAAACAGTGGTTGCACCATGCATATGAGGTATCGCCGTGAATGTCAGATCAAGGGCAGTAATTCTAACACTAGACCTCCTCTGTAAATCTAAAATGGTAGCTTGTATAGGCTTTTAAAACGTTGCCTATGGATATTAAAAATGTATGCAGTTTGTCACCATTGCACAGGGCATGTGCAGCTTTAAATCATGTCATGTTTGGTATCTATTTACTTGGCATACCATCTTTTATATGTTACCAAATAATTGGCCAATATGTTGTGTTTTTGTGTATTAAATGTAAAAAAAGTGTTTTTTTTTAAATTTGCTTTCAAAAATCACTGCGTGAGTATTATATGACATAAAAAATTGTAGCACCCACCATTTTATTCACTAGGGTGTCTGCTTTAAAAAAAATATATAATGTTTGGGGTTTTTTAAATTAATTTCCTAGCAAAAAATACAGATTTTTTTCATGTGACCAAAAAGTGTCAGAAAAGGCTTGATCTTCAGGTGGTTAGAAGAGTGAATGATGTGTGGCATAAACTTCTTATGCTGTGCATAAAATGCCCCCACCTCCCAAAGCGACCCCTTTTTGGAAAGTAGACACCCAAACTATTTGCTGAGAGGCATGTTGAATCAATTATTTTTTTACCACAAGTTTTAGAGAAATTACAAAATAAACATTTTTTTTTACACAAAATTGTCACTTAAATGATTTACTGCTCACACATGTCATGGGTGTATGTGCAATTACTCCCCAAAATACATTCTGCTACTTCTCCCGAGTATGGGGGTACCACATGAGAGAGACATTTTGGCAGTCTAGCCAAGTACAGGACCCCAAAATCCAATAAGCACCTTCAGGCTTTTAAAAGGGCTTTATTTCCTCATTACACTTCCTGACTACCTATCAGCTTATTTTTCATATCTTGTCTGTTGCCACACACGTTTTTTTGGAAAATGAAGAAAAAAAACAAAAATATATTTTTTCTTTTCTTTTTTTATATTTCAAAACCTTGTGAGAAAAAATGAGATCTGCAAAATACTCACCATGCCTCTTTTTAAATTCCTTGGAGTGTCTACTTTCCAAAAGTAGACCATTTGGGGGGTTTGGTGCTATCCTGACATTTCAGGACCTCCGAAACGGTGATAGATAGCGAGAAAGAGAAATGAGGAAGTTACGCACCTTCCGGGTTTCAAAGTAGTTATTGGATTTCAGGCACCTGTATGTGGCTAGGCTCCCAAAACGTCTCACACATGTGGTATCCCCATACTCGGTAGAAGTAGCAGAGAATTTATATTGGGGTGTAATTCCACATATACCCATGGCTTGTGCGAGAAATAAATAATTTAAATGACAACTTTGAGTAAAAAAAGAAAAAAAAATGTTTTTCATTTTCCAGAAACTTGTGTAAAAAAAATAAATCTTCCATGGACTCAATATACCTCTCAGCAGATAGCTTAGGGTGTCTACATTCCGAACCTTCCTTTACATTTTCTTTTCTGCACACAAAAATGTATAATTTTGTCTCACTGAGCCTATCTTAAAGAACTTCATTAAAGCCAGCAACTGTTGAGATAATGAACACCTTGGTCCGGCCTATGTCATGTACAATATATACCATATTTTTCGCTTCATAAGACGCACCCAGATTTTAGAGGAGGAAAACAAGAAAAAAAATATTCTGAACCAATGGACTGCAGACATAATACAGGAGATGACTATAGACTGACAGTACACCGTACAGGAGATGACCAGAGACTGCGCACATAGTACAGGAGATGACCAGAGACTGCGGACGTAGTACAGGAGATGACCAGAGACTGCGGACACAGTACAGGAGATGACCAGAGACTGCGGACACAGTACAGGAGATGACCAGAGACTGAGGACAGTACAGGGGATGACCAGAGACTGTGGACGCTACTACAGAAGATGACCAGAGACTGCGGACACAGTACAGGAGATGACCAGAGACTGCGGACACAGTACAGGAGATGACCAGAGACTGCGGACACAGTACAGGAGATGAACAGAGACTGCGGACACAGTACAGGAGATGACCAGAGGCTGCGGACATAGTACAGAAGATGACCAGAGATTGCGGACATAGTACAGAAGATGACCAGAGACTGCGGACATAGTACAGAAGATGACCAGAGACTGCGGACATTGTACAGAAGATGACCAGAGACTGCGGACACAGTACAGGAGATGACCAGAGACTGGGACACAGTACAGGAGATGACCAGAGACTGCGGACACAGTACAGGAGATGACCAGAGACTCTTGCGGACACCACAGTACAGGAGATGACCAGAGACTGCGGACACAGTACAGGAGATGACCAGAGACTGCGGACACAGTACAGGGGAATGACCAGAGACTGCGGACACAGTACAGGGGATGACCAGAGACTGCGGACACAGTACAGGGGAGATGACCAGAGAGATGACAGAGAGCAACATAGTACAGGAGATGACCAGGGACTGCGGACATACTACAGAGAGAGCAGTAGAGCAAGAGAAGAGCAGTAATGTTGTTTGAGATTAAACCTGTCTTTTCTGCACTGTATTCACTATGGAATCCCATCATGAAGCAGAGTGCGGCACATTCTAAGGAATAAGGGGGGGGGGGGGGGGGGGGGGGGGGGGGGGGGGGGGGGGGGCGTGTAATAGGTGTGTGAGAAGCCATTTTGTCGGGCCGAGGGCCACGGAACGCAAAACCTGGAACATCACTGCGCTGGTGTACACGGGTCCCATTTGAACGTACATGGGAAATCGGCTTTGCGAGGTATAATACTAATGATGAAAAAAGGCTCTGGACAGCATTTGGTATATGGAACAGTTTAAAAACGCTTTTATTTTTTTTTTTTTTATAAATATTTATTAATTTTTCACTTATCATAAACAAGTCAATTCAACATTTCTATTAACCCAATATTTTATCAAAAACATATTTTCTCCTATATAAATTATTCCTAATATGACCTTCTTTTCTTACCATCCCCAACCTCCCATGCTCCCCCCCCAAACTCCCTTCAACCCTCCCACGCTCCACATTCTCTCTTCTCTCATTTACTACCCATATATTCTTTTTCCTGAATTCCAATTCCTCTAAACCGATATTTTACCATGGGCATATTCACTTCATCCATTTCAACCCTTTCTATTAATTTCTCCCCAACCTTTCCATTTTTTATTATAAAATCCCAGCTTGTCCTCGTGCAATATAAATACAAATTGAATCTGTCCCGGATATCAGAATTACTTCATACATTATTCCAATCATTATCTACTAGTTTGCACTTCTCATTTCTTCCATAACCACCAAAATTATAACAGGCTTTTTACATGCATTAAGTAGTACCAATATTCCTGAACTCTTATGAAGCTTTCACTGGGAGTTTATCTAGATTGGAGGGAGACATACCCAAACTGGATATAATCCCTATATTGAATCAATTAACCAATATTCCTATATCAAGTAAACTAATCCTTCTCCCAAAACACCTGTAATTTCTGAAACAAATCAAATCCACCAGATATGATACACATGCCCCTCCTACTCCACAACCTCTCTAACACAATCTGGGAAATATCTATATTACCATCTTTGTGACTACCAAATAGAGGGGTGATTGTGTCCATCTAATCAAAAACTCTATAGTTTATTAATTCCCATTCTCTCATACATAAATATTATATCCTGAACCTTAATTTTAGGGAACTGTTTCTTCTTCTCCTCCTCCTCTATTTTTCATTCCAAATCTCTTTACATTTCAAACATGGTTTACCAGCAACGGTCCAATTAAACCAATTTGTTTCTGTGTCCATTTCCATCAATAAATATCTTGTTTTATTTTTGTTCATAAAGCCTTTCTCTGTCCTACCATTTCCCTTTTTTTTGAACACTCAAAATTCTCTCAAATGGATTTCCCAGTGCCATTTTTCCTAGTACCCATTTACACCCCTTATGGAACAGGCTTTAAAAAATTTCAGATTTGGTTCCACTTTCTCATAATCCTATCCATCTTCCCATTAACAGACTTGTTTCCTTTTCTTTCCTCCATATTCTGGGTATATGACCCTTTCTTCCCCTCATCGTGACCATTATATCTTCATCTTATTGCCCTCTAATCTTTTTATAATCCATTTTCCCTGTTTAATACTTATCCTTTACACACGTTGGATGAAATATCTTTGTGTTTAAGTGGTATTAATTGTGATATTAAAAAAGACCCTTTCCCCTTTCAGTCATGTCTTTAAATAAATCACCCATTCTTTTAAACAATAAGGTGTTCGTACTTGTGCTCCTCTGATTATCCTAATTTCTGGATCAACTATATTATGTGCAGAGAGTACTATGTTACCATTAACTATATCTTTAATCTTTATTTCTTTTCAATTTACTTTCTAATCTTTTTTTTTTAAAACCCAAACTTTTCTCATGAATTGGTTCACTTCAGTCAAAGTCCTGTTCATTGCATTATTAAGTCTTTATAAACTCTGCATCCTTTCTTGAAATCTTTTACCATCCCAATCCTCCTCATTTTTTACTTCTAGACTCATAACGTTTCCTAACCCCTATTTCTAGGCTTTTTAATATTTCTCCTTTTTTTTTATACATTTTAATTATCACTTTTCCTCAGTTCTTTAAAATATGCCTCTGGATTTCATTGGGATCATTTGAAATTTCATAAATACTTTGGGGACAATTATCCCTTCTTTATCAAGTTTTTATACGACCTATCCACGCGATGGGTTTCCATTTCTCACTCAACTTCTTCAACTCCTCCTTTTTTCACATTTAATAACGAGATTATAATTGGCTTTAATATAATTTCGCTTTTGAGACTGATAGTTTTATTTTCCCAGATATTTTAATTCTTTATCTCTTCCAAAGAAAAGGGAATTCCTCTTGTAGTTTTTCTTTTGTCTTTGGCACATAAATTTTTGAGATTTATGTTAAATTTCAGTCTTTTGTCGGGTTAATTTTTCAGGTTTTCAAATTCGTCTGTTCTTTCAGCCTGAAATGCTTAACATTAAATTTTCAGGTGAATGATGATTCACTAGATAGGTCTTTTCCTACATAGAACAAACATAATCGTCCCTCTCTTAAACTCTAACTCCTCTTTAAATTTTCTTTTCTCCTATGTTTCATTTTCCTTTTAAGGGCTACTTTCATCTTCTTCCACCAACATAACAACACTTTCCTATTCTGTTTTTCTTATATACCATTTTTACTGTTTCTTAAAATACTCCTCTTTTTTGCTTTTCCATTTTACACACATTATCTCCTAGTTGTCAACCCTTTTTGTTTAGTCTTTTTTGCCCTGTCACTACATTTAATTTTTTTTCTGAATTCTTTACCTCCCTCCTATTTCTGTTTGTAAAACACTTCCTTATCCGACTCAATATTTTCTCGAGGAAGTCATTCTATTCTCTTACCCAAAATCTTAGTTTCTTTATTTCTTTTTAGGTTCCTTGTAGATTCTCTAGTCCTTTATCCAATGTCTTTTTGTTAAAGTACCCATGTTACTTTTATTGGGGACGTTTTTTTTGTTACTGAACTCCCTTTTAAGGGAATATCCTTTTTTAGGGAATTCTTTTTTTTAATTTCTTCTTTTTATTCTTCTACCCTTCAAGTATTTTCTTTCTCTCATGTTTCCTATTATTAACACTTTTGCTTTGTTGTTTTTTTTTCCTGAAAGTAGATTCATTTTTAAGCAGTTGTTGACTTCAATTTTACACTCTTATCAGACCCCAAAATTTAATTCGATCTTTTTCTTTGCTCTGCCTGTATTAATTTGTCGAATAACTTCATTTTTTGTTCTTCTTTCCTAACTTTTCATTGCGTTCAAATGAAAAGGCAACTCTTTACGAAAAAATGGAATAATTTCTTTAAGGTAAGGACGTGGGGGGGGGAAAGGAGGGAGATTGTTCTCATTATGTTCAAAAGAGTTTTCTTTTTTCTATCCTTTCTATGTTCTTTAATTAAGAAATTTATCTTATCTTCTACTGACACCTGTACTTCCAGTTTTCTTTTCTTTGACCTCTCATATTCCCTCGTTTTATTTAGGGAAACAGGAGTACCGTTTATAGTTTCTTTTTTGTTTAGATCGTACATTTCTTCCCGTTTTCTCTCTTATATATTGAGTCCCATATCCATAGTCGTTCTAGAACTCGGTTTCGTTTCTCCTTTTGACCCTCTTCTTTTTAATTCTTCAGCTTCCAATCATTTTTTGTTCTTGTCTCTCCTATGGAACACTTATCTTTCCCCACCACCTGAACCTCTCTCAATTTATCTCCATAATTCATTCTTTTTTCCAAAGTGATCCATCATAAAACCCCTAAGCTCACTCTGTCAAATGCTTCCTCACATCTATTGACTTTGATTATATCATTTTCTTTTTTACGTTTTTTACACCCATAACAACTGTCTAAAGCAACAATTCTACTCTACAAAGCATTATCTCTACCCCCTCTCTTCCCCGTGACAAACCCTACCTGGTCTCCATGTATCCACTCCGGCATCAGCTCTTTCAGTCTATTTCCAGAAACCTTTGTATATATTTTAGTGTCGAACATTCAGCAGCGCTATTGGACTACGAAAAACATATACTCACACATCAATGCGAGGGTCTTTAATCCTCCTTCTGTATCAATACTTATTCTGCCTGTAAATACTCTTCCCCTCATCTCCATCCCGTTCCCCAAGGCATTCATATAGGTTTCATTTTAGGTCAATTAAAAGCTCTTTATTTTTTTATAGTATTTGGCCGTATATCCTTTTCCAGCCCCCGGCTTTTTTCCCTCCCCCATGCTTTACTAATTGCTATTTTTAATTTCCTCTGAATTTTATTTCTGCCTCTAAAGATTTCAGTTGTGTTTCTCTTATTTTTCGGTCATTTTTTGCCTCCTCTAGATAATTTCTTTCTTTCCCCTCTATTTACCAGTTTCCATTTTTCTTAAACTGTATCCTGCACTTTAATTATTTTGTTATACTCTACCCAGATCATTTTATAATATTCTTTAAAATGTTCTAGCAATATCCTTGGTTGAATGTACAAATTCCCCCTTGGGATTTCTTATTTTCTCAGTACATATAATCCTTCTATTTTTCTTCTTTTCTTAAAGTTCTCATTAAATACTTTCCCGGCCTGTCTCCCCATCTATATCTTTCACTTGCTTATTTATTAAAGATTCTCTTTTTTCCTCCTCCATTACATTCTCTAATTCTTCTTTCTTCTTTATTAACATCTGCATTATCTCCTATGGATCTTTCCCTTTTATGCACCTGTTCGAGATCATATTTTTCATTTAAATAATCTATTTATCTTTTTTCTGTCCTTTTCTTTTTTCTTTTTTTGCTCCCCCATTTGCAATGACCCCCATAAAGACCTCTGATATAAACTTTATGTGCTTCCCACACTGTTGCAACCGAGACATCCTCTGTTTCATTCTCTTCAAAAAACCCATTTCAATTTCCCCATCTCAATTCTTTGACCAATCTCTTCCTCCATGAAAGTGTCCCCCCCCCCCCTCATCCCCCCCCCAACCGCCATACATAACCTTCTCTCCCTTCTCTACCCCATCTTAACTTCAATGCAACTGGGGCATGATCTTGACAGGGTACAATTTTTACTTCTACCACCAACTCAATCATTTGATGTTCTACTAATATATAATCTAGTCTAGAATAAGTCTCATGAACGTGCGAAAAGAAAGTATAATCTCTCTCCTTCAATATTCCTGATTCTCCAGATGTCCTACCAGCTGACACTCATGCATCAATTTCTTTAACATTCTCAAGGATTTGCTTTCCTCCCTCCTCACAGAGGAAGGTGGTGTCCACCCCCCCCCGCGGGTCCATACAGATGTTTATGGTCTCCCGCTACTATCATATACCTGCTTTTAAAGTCAATCAATCTCTTCAACACTTCTCTCATAAAACTTCTCCGGCCTCTTATTTGGGCTGTATATGTTTGCTATTGTACACACTCAATTCCCTGTAATTTACCTCTCAAAAATAAAAAACCTTCCCTCCAGATCCGTTAATCTCTCCTCCAGTTCGAACCTTATATTCTTTGCGAATCCTATAGCAACTCCTTTTGCTCTTTTAGTTAGTGAATCCGCATAGAACCATGTTGGAAAATATCTAGTCCTCAGTCTAACCTTCGACTCTATCTCTAAATGTGTTTCCTGCAAAAAATACCACTGAGGATTTTCTATGTTTGGAGTTCTTTAAATAACCTGAATCTCTTTCCTGGACAGCTTAAACCCTTTTACATTGTAGGTTATATATTGGATTTCTTCCATCTTACCCTTTTCCTACCATCTCCTTCTTCCTCCTTTCCTTCCCTACTTTCTTATTCCTATAGGAGCGTTTTTATCCCTCTTACCCTTTTCTCTCCCCTTTTCCCTCCCCCCCTCTCTCAATACACCCCTCAATCCCTTTCCTCTCCCTCCCCTCCCTCCCTCCTCCTTCCCTCCCCACCCTCTCCCCCCCCTCCTCCACCCCCCTCTTTTTAGGCCTTCACTTTGCCTAACCGTCATTTTGGACCCCCATATAGCATCCACCTTTGACTTAATCCTTAGGGCTTCACTCCTCCCGTGGACAGCCTCCCCTCTTTCCGGATCCCCCCCTTGAACTCCTCTCTACTCCCTGTACCTACCCTGTACTTTCTAAAGAAGAAAAAAAAAAAAAGGGGTCAGGCTGGAGGAACTAGGGAGAGAAAAAGAAGCGATGGAATGGGAGCAAGGAGAGAGAGAAAGAAAAAAAAAAAAACAATTCTCACTCTTCTTCACTCCCCCACCCTCACCCCGCCCCTCCTACCCCTCCCCCACCCTTCTCCACCCCTCCCCCTCTCTTTGATCTATTTCCCCCCCAGATTCTTCTTACCCACACCATTTATTTAAATTTTCTGCATTTCAAGTCTATCACAAAAATTTCTCAAGTCCTCTGGGAACCTCAAATGGGCTGTTATTCCATTTTTCCATCCTATTAAAGTCTCTCCGGAATCTCCCCATCTATATTGCACCTTCTGTTTTTTTCATCTGCTCCAGCAAAGGCCTCAGAGTTCTCCTCCTCTGGAGAGTCTCTAGTGACAAGTCCGCATATATTTGAATATCCATTTCTTCATACTTTATAACTGATTTTCCCTTAGTTTTCCTCCAGAGTCTTTCCCTTTGCTGTAAAATCATAAAATTTTACAAGTATGTCTCTCGGCCTGTCCTTCCTCATAATTTCCCCTGGAGTTTCCCATTTCTAGAGATTCTTTCTATATTAGTCCTTTCCATTTCAGAGTTTTCCATTATATAGTTCAGTATTTTTGCAGACCATCTCTTCCATAATTTCTCCCTTTAAACTTTCCGGTACCCCTCTTATCCTTATGTTTTCTCCTTCTTTCTCTATTCTCTTGAATTTCCGCCTTATACTGCAATTTTTCCTGAACTTTTTTTTTCCATGTTAATTATCTTCTTCTCTAATTTCGGAAATAATCTGGGTCTGATTTTTAACTTTCTGCTCCGTTTCTTCACTTCCACTCTTAACAACAACTGCCCCAGGTCATTCCGAATATTTACCTATTTCTTGCTTTATTGTTCTCTCCAGATCCTTAAACATTTCTGTCATCTCTTTTTTATTTGGAATTTGTAGATCTTTTTCTATCTCTGATATTTGTTGATTGCTGATGTCCAATTCTAATGATTGTTTAGGACTATTTTGCATACTTAAATCAGATTCTCTATCGTTTCTGCTCTGGGGCCTTTCTGGGGTCACATTTCCCTGGGATGTATACTTTCTAATTGTCCCCGTTTGGGTCCCTTTAGGCCCGGTTCCTTTTGTACTTTTATTTTTCATTTCTTCTATAACTTTTATTTTCTTCTCATAGACTTTATACTTTACAAAACAAGGGAATTAAATAAGGTGTAGAGGTAGAATTCCCAGCTCTGTCTTCCCACCTTTCTATGCGCCTTTGGCTGCACCTTGCGCTCTTTCTCCTTATTTTTATTGTTATTCTCTGGGGGTCCCCCCCTTTTCTCTCTCTCCCAGCTCTATACGTTTTTTTTATTTTTTTTATTTTTATATTTGGGGCCTCCGCCAGTCTCACTCACCCCTCCTCCGCTTCTCGTGAGACAGCTCCAGGCTCCACTCTCCAGCTTCCTCGATAGGTCAGCTCTCTTCCTCTCAGGGGGACCCTCCAGGACTTCCTCCATGCTCTCCTGCCTTGTTGGTTTGTTGGTTGGGGAGGCTCACCATCGATCCCCTGCCAGGGCTCCAGAGATAGCAGGTCGTCCGACAGAACGGGGATCTCTCCTGCTCTCTGTCAGCCTCCGGCCGGGTGGCCGGCTTCCTTGCCTCCCAGGGATGCACCGCGGCCGGTCACATGTCCCGGCCGCGCCTCCTTGTTTCCCAGCAACCCGGCTCGGCGTCCAGGCTCAGCGTCCCCTCCTCTCTTACCGCGGGCAGCCGCTCAGCGACAGGAGCCAGTAAACCCCCCGGTCAAGGTAGGTCTCTGGCTTCTAAGGCTCCATCTCCATGGGGGGAATTTTAAAGTCCAAGGGGGGGGTAGGTCGGAGGAGCCTCGTGCGGGAGCTCCTACCCACGAGCTCTCCGCCGCCGCCATGGTCAGGCTCCGCCCTCCGAGAAACCAGTTAAAAACGCTTCTGACCGCAAACGCTTATAAATGAAGTTAGCTGCGTTTACAAGCATTTCGCGTTTGAAACGTTGATAAAATCTACTCCTGAATGCAAGTTTGCTGCATTCAAAAAAATGTCTGTAAACTCAACTGCCTGTAAATGACATAGTGTACATGGACACATAGGAAAACATTAGGGAGGGTTCAGGGGCTGCTGAAAAAATGCAGAAAAGCTCCTGAACGTGAGTTTATCAGCTGCAGTGTACATGAACCCTTCTTCTTAGGCAAAGCACAAGCGGATAATGACAAGTAGCCTGCTGAGTAAATCAATCACTTGCTTGTTATGTCAATGGGCACTTGTCACACTAATTGTGTAGCGCGGTATCCTGAGATTGGGATGGATGGTATCTGTGGTGTAAATGTTCTCCAGCAACACCGCCGGCACTTGTGGACAGTGTTCACTATTATGGATGAGGGTGTAGCTGTAGTGGCAGCCAAGCAATGTTCACTATGGCAGTGAGGTACATTGGGTTTCTCTCACCCGATTTACTTTGGATTAGCAGGGTGCGGCGGTCCATCTCACCCGCAGAACATGAACAGTCCTCGGCCCCTCCGGTTCAGGCCTGAAGCTGTGCTTTCTCTCTTTCCTGCTGTCAGGGTGTTCGGCTTGCAGCGTCATAGGCCAGACCATCAGCAACCTTCTCCACCCTTTCTCTCTCTACTGGCTCCACGACCTAATTTGTCTCCTAACGATCGGGACCCGGGACTCCCAATTCTGGGTCACATGATAGCTGTGATAGCCTCCGATTGGCTATCACAGTGATCAGTCACTGTACAGCCCAGCCCCCTTGTTTTTTTTTTTCCTTTCTATGAATGGAGGAGAGAGATACATTGTATCCCTCTAACTCCTGGCATAGAGGGCAAAAAAAATGTTTGTAACAAAAAAAAAAGATAAAATACGTAGGTGTCAGTGTGTTTTAGGTAAAAAAAAAAAAAACGACAAATGTGCACTATTGTTTCTGGGCTATACTACAGGTACAAACTACAAATAACATACACTTATTTGGTATCGCTGCGATTGTCAAGAGCTGGGGAATTTATTTTGGTTGTTCTTTGGTGGTGTGTGGGGGGGGGGCATCCTATACCTACATACTTTAGCTAATAGGTGTTTCCTCCTTCCCATCTCAAAAGGTTGAGAGGTATGCCTCAGGTCCTAATCTGACATGTGTGTGGGCACAGGTGTGTGGCCCTAAACACAGACAGTGTACATTCGGGGCCCCTCACCCACACCTGCACACCTGTCTAACTAACACCTGTGGCTGTTGGTGAATAGCAGGTGACCCATTCAAATGAATAGCGCTGCTTTGCAAGTGCCCCACAACTGCATGCATTGCATATGGTTGCAGCGCGCTAGTGCAATACAATGCCTCCTCTCTGCCTGTCAAATACTCTCTGAGGAGCAAAGGGGGATGGTAAGGGGTAGTTGGGAGAACACCAGGCACACAATGGAAGGCTACAGGAAAGGGTAGTTGGAAGGATATCAGGCACACAGTGGAAGGATAAAGGGAATGGGTAATTGGGAGGATAGCAGGCACAAAGTGGCAGGTTTAGGGAACAGTAGTTGGTAAGATAACAGGCACACAATGGCAGGGTACAGAGGGGTGTAGTTGGCAGGATAGCAGGCACACAGTAGAGGGTTACAAGGAGGTGGTAGTTGGTAGTGTAGCACTACCCCCTTAGGAGTTGCTGAAGATTTGGGTCCCCCTATAGTCCTGCACAGCCAGGCAACACGCATTTCCTTCTAGCCTTGCACTCCAGAGACAGTAAACACAACTTGAACTTGGGGTTTTTTTTTTGCATTTTAATATGGGATTTAAACTTGGATGGGGATGAGGGATACCTGGGATGCCCAAGAAACTGTTGAGCTGATGGTAACTTCCTAGAACTATGTACAAGTGCTCAGAAGGGATTTTTTCTTCTTGGAGAGCTATCCAGCCTTTCCTGGTATGCCACCTCAGACTCTAAACAAAAAACCCCACAAAAGGATATAGCACCTCAAAGGCTAATAAGCAGCAAAAATGTATTATGGACGTAACAATAAAACAGATCATATATTCAAAACAATGCACATACCCCATCCATCCCCTCCCCCCAGCCCCCTACCATCAACCAAACCCCTCCCCCAACAATGTCCCACCCTCCCCACCCCCCCCCCCCTCCCAGGGCAACCCCTACAGGTCCCCCTCCTCCCCAAAGCCAGGTCAACATGGGCTAACCCTCCACACCCCTTTCAAAATCCTCCAAGACAGTGTGACTCAGTTCATATCTGTAGTAGGTATGCCGCTGTGCTCTAAATCCTCCTATATCCTCGTAGCCATCACTGGAGCCTGTCTATGTCAAACCTTAAATCTGCGTGCACTCGTGAAATGGCAACAATTTTTTTACTTAACTTTTTTTTAAAAAAAGCTCCCTATGTGATGATTTTTTGGTGACAGGTTCTCTTTTTTTGAAATGTCTCCCCTGTATCCCACTGAATGTAAGGCATTGCACATTACATTCTTTCTGGGCATCAATGACCAGGAATTTGTCAAGCAGGGACCCAGAAGGGACATCACATCACTTCCGGGTCAGGAGAAGGGGAGCAGATATGTCTGCTCTCCTTCCTCCCTTATACCACATCCTGCCGGCACACATTGAGCCAGTCCCGGGCCCACAGATGGGCAAGCAAAGCCTGGGACATATAGCTGGCGGGGGGGGGGAGGGTGACACTGTGGCTGTGCTGTGTGGAAGCAATCGGGTGGCAGTGCTTTCCACCTGACAGGTGAGCCCTGCTGCTTGCCCGCAGCACGGCTGAAAGGCAAAAACACCCTACCTGCCCGGCGCCCAGAACTACATGTCCCGGGGGTCAGGCGATAGGAATTGCACATCCCTGCTATTCCCACTGGGGTTCTTGCAGCTGATTGCAGACAGGGCTCATTTGCAAGTGTGAATGCTCCTGTAAGTAAATAGCTGCCATTGACCAGTGATCTCCTCCTCCCTGTGAGAATACATTGGAAGCTGAGTCAGAGCAGATTTTATGGCCTTCTTCAGTATTAGAACAATATTAGGATGATAATATGTTCATCTTTGTGACTAAATATTGTTTTTAAACATCACTTTCTGCTGTGTGTTATTGTGTTCCTTTCCAGGCAATGAAATTCCCCACCTGAAAGAAGAGGATCCAGACCCAACCGGAAGGAAAGGTTACGAATGTTCAGCTTTGAAGAACTGCCGTATCGGCACAGAATCACCATAAGGGTGGATTCCCACAGCTTTATCTGTCTCAAGGATGTGATGATTGGTAAGTGATTTTCTCTGGGAGGCGAAAAAAAACAAAACCAATTGGCCCTTTCATGGCCCTTTCATGGCAGACACAGATTCTTGTGGGCTAAAAGTTCACTACATGAAGTGTGTGTTAAACAAGATGACTTCTATTGACTCGCCTATTTGTTTATAAAATGCAAAATAAAATACAATCTCATCCCCCAGGGCTGCAGCTGGACCTTGTACAGCCTGTCTGACTGGATCCCCCCAAAAAATATCAAAACAAATATTTTCACTAAAAATACACTAAAATCATTATTAGCGGACACAAATACAATATAACTAATACAAAAATCCTGCTGAATCTAAAGGATAACATTGTATTGAGGTAATAAATAAAGCTCAGTGTAAATGAGGTGTTGGGGATAATTCACATAGGTGCTGTGGCCTGTACAGTATGGGTCAGTAGTTTTGTTTATGGGGCAGGGGCTGTGTGCAGGCAGCCTATGTTACACAATGGGGACGCAGCACATGTATGAACACAGCCACAGCTCCTAATCTGACAGGCGTGTGGGTGCAGGTATACAGCCTTGAACAGTGTGCATTTGGTGACGCTCACCCCCCTGTATACCTATTAAACGTAGGACCTGTGGCTGTGTGCATGCCCATAGAATAACAGGCATCTTCAGCTGCATAGACAAACCACTCATTCACACAGCCAGAGTACCTGTGTAAATGAGCACTTAGGGCTTGTTCACAAGTGAGGTTGTGGGGTGGAAAAACCTCACAATTGAGCTGCACTTTTACTGCTCCCCAGCCACTACACCTTTAGCTGCAGAGGCATTCACTGGGGATGTACACATGCCATGACTGCTTTGCTTCTTGGCTGTGGCAAGTATTATACCCCCGGTCAAAACACGACCCATTCAAGTGATTGGTGCTGCTTTGCAAGCATCTCACAACGACATGCATTGTTCAGTTTTTAAGTGCACTAGTGTGACATGAAGGGGTTAAAGGTCACTGCCTATCAAATGCTTACTGAAGAGTGAAGAGTACAGGTAAGGGGTAGGTGGTAGGATAACAGGCACACAGTTGCAGGGTACAAAGAGGGGGTAGTTGGCAGGACAGCAGGTACACAGTGGCAGGTTACAGGGAAGGGTAGTTGGTTGGATAGCAGGCACACAGTGGCAGGTTACAGGAAGGGTAGTTGGTAGGGTTGCAGGCACACAATGGTGCGGTAACAGGAAGGGTAGTTGGTAGGGAAGCAGGCATACAGTGGCAGGTTACAGGAAGGGTAGTTGGTAGGGTAGCAGGCATACAGTGGCAGAGTATAGGAAGGGGGTAGCTGGTAGAATAACAGGTCCCGGGCAGAGGGCAGTGAACTGGCATGCAAGGTGTACAGGCTCACAAAGGCTCAATGATTCAGGAGGGGGAGGGATGGTGGCACTAGGTAAAATCTGTCTCAGCCATTGCTGCCCCAGTTCACTCACCTCTGAAATCAGGTAGGATACGAAGGACGGTTGCTTAGGGTATGTAGCTGCCCCTCTGGCTCCAAGAACTGATCCCCTGTGGCTCCCTGGACCATCTGAAAGCTGATGGGGGGGAGAAGAGGAGAAGCTGATTGTGCTGCAGGGGAGCCACAGTGGGATTGGTTTTAGCAGTAAGGCAGTACAGCCAGCCCTCCTGCTCATCAAGTACCCGGACCACCCTCCTGTTGAACTGATGGTCCTGGGCCCAATACAGCTGGGCCAGCTGTACCCCTTATTAGCAACCCTGCCATTACCACAATTAGTCATTATCATGCAGCTTTCCTTTTATTGTAACAAATGATATATAACATCACTGCTTACTTTGCATCTCTCTCTCCAAAACATCTGAGTCAGAAAAGGAAGTTAGAACCCTTTTACACAATAATCAGTTTTTGAATCACTTTTGATGCCTCCACATTGACTTATAATGCAAAGTGCTTTATGAAATACCGCACCAAAGATGCAGCATGCAGGCCTATTCAAAGGGCATGCGCCTCTTCGCCCACCAAACGCCTATAATGAAGTTTTTAAAATTGGTGCTACCCCGCTCCGCAAAACGCCCTGCAACGCCGCGTTGCAAAACCGCAGACCGCAAACGTTGGCTGGGCGGTTTGCGCAGCGGGCACCATAGACTACATAAGCACAGGAGGCTTCAAAGCCGATGCCGCGACGCTACCGCTCCCATTAGAACAGCACCATGTGCAGCAAATGTGCAGAATTGACAGAGGCGTTTGGAAGCGTTTTCTTACCGCTTCCCAAACGCCTCTGTCCCAATTACTGCACATGCGACACGGCAATGGTGCTGTTCTAAATGGAGCGGTTAGCGTCGCGGCACGGCTTTGAAGCACATCCTGTGGATAGTCTATGGTGCCGCATGCGCTAAAACGCCCAGCCAACGTTTTGCGGTGCGGTTTGTTTGCATCACGCATGGGTTTTTGCAGGGCGTATGTCTTGCGGAGCGGTAAGCACCATTAAAACTTCATTATAGGCGTTTGGTGGGCGTTTTTAACGCCCCAGCCCCTTTGAATAGGCCTGCATGCTGCATCTTTGGTGCGGTATTTCAAAAGCACTTTGCATTATAAGTCAATGTGGAGGCATCAAAAGTGATTCAAAAACTGATTATTTGTAAAAGGGTTCTAACTTCCTTTTCTGACTCAGATGTTTTGGAGAGAGATGCAAAGTAAGCAGTGATGTTATATATCATTTGTTACAATAAAAGGAAAGCTGCATGATAATGACTAATTGTGGTAATGGCAGGGTTGCTAATAAGGGGTACAGCTGGCCCAGCTGTATTGGGCCCAGGACCATCAGTTCAACAGGGTGGTCCGGGTACTTGATGAGCAGGAGGGCTGGCTGTACTGCCTTACTGCTAAAACCAATCCCACTGTGGCTCCCCCTGCAGCACAATCAGCTTCTCCTCTTCTCCCCCCCATCAGCTTTCAGATGGTCCAGGGAGCCACAGGGGATCAGTTCTTGGAGCCAGAGGGGCAGCTACATACCCTAAGCAACCGTCCTTCGTATCCTACCTGATTTCAGAGGTGAGTGAACTGGGGCAGCAATGGCTGAGACAGATTTTACCTAGTGCCACCATCCCTCCCCCTCCTGAATCATTGAGCCTTGTGAGCCTGTACACCTTGCATGCCAGTTCACTGCCCTCTGCCCGGACCTGTTATTCTACCAGCTACCCCCTTCCTATACTCTGCCACTGTATGCCTGCTACCCTACCAACTACCCTTCCCTGTAACCTGCCACTGTATGCCTGCTTCCCTACCAACTACCCTTTCCTTTACCGCACCATTGTGTGTGCCTGCAACCCTACCAACTACCCTTCCTGTAACCTGCCACTGTGTGCCTGCTATCCAACCAACTACCCTTCCCTGTAACCTGCCACTGTGTACCTGCTGTCCTGCCAACTACCCCCTCTTTGTACCCTGCAACTGTGTGCCTGTTATCCTACCACCTACCCCTTACCTGTACTCTTCACTCTTCAGTAAGCATTTGATAGGCAGTGACCTTTAACCCCTTCATGTCACACTAGTGCACTTAAAACTGAACAATGCATGTCGTTGTGAGATGCTTGCAAAGCAGCACCAATCACTTGAATGGGTCGTGTTTGACCGGGGGTATAATACTTGCCACAGCCAAGAAGCAAAGCAGTCATGGCATGTGTACATCCCCAGTGAATGCCTCTGCAGCTAAAGGTGTAGTGGCTGGGGAGCAGTAAAAGTGCAGCTCAATTGTGAGGTTTTTCCACCCCCACAACCTCACTTGTGAACAAGCCCTAAGTGCTCATTCACACAGGTACTCTGGCTGTGTGAATGAGTGGTTTGTCTATGCAGCTGAAGATGCCTGTTATTCTATGGGCATGCACACAGCCACAGGTCCTACGTTTAATAGGTATACAGGGGTGGGTGAGCGTCACCAAATGCACACTGTTCAAGGCTGTATACCTGCACCCACACGCCTGTCAGATTAGGAGCTGTGGCTGTGTTCATACATGTGCTGCGTCCCCATTGTGTAACATAGGCTGCCTGCACACAGCCCCTGCCCCATAAACAAACTACTGACCCATACTGTACAGGCCACAGCACCTATGTGAATTATCCCCAACACCTCATTTACACTGAGCTTTATTTATTACCTCAATACAATGTTATCCTTTAGATTCAGCAGGATTTTTGTATTAGTTATATTGTATTTGTGTCCGCTAATAATGATTTTAGTGTATTTTTAGTGAAAATATTTTGTTTTGATATTTTTGGGGGGATCCAGTCAGACAGGCTGTACAAGGTCCAGCTGCAGCCCTGGGGGATGAGATTGTATTTTATTTTGCATTTTATAAACAAATAGGCGAGTCAATAGAAGTCATCTTGTTTAACACACACACTTCATGTAGTGAACTTTTAGCCCACAAGAATCTGTGTCTGCCATGAAAGGGCCATGAAAGGGCCAATTGTTTTGTTTTTTTTTCGCCTCCCAGAGAAAATCACTTACAAAACATCACATCCTTGAGACAGATAAAGCTGTGGGAATCCACCCTTATGGTGATTCTGTGCCGATACGGCAGTTCTTCAAAGCTGAACATTCGTAACCTTTCCTTCCCGGTTGGGTCTGGATCCTCTTCTTTCAGGTGGGGAATTTCATTGCCTGGAAAGGAACACAATAACACACAGCAGAAAGTGATGTTTAAAAACAATATTTAGTCACAAAGATGAACATATTATCATCCTAATATTGTTCTAATACTGAAGAAGGCCAATAAAATCTGCTCTGACTCAGCTTCCAATGTATATTCTCACAGGGAGGAGGAGATCACTGGTCAATGGCAGCTATTTTACTTACAGGAGCATTCACACTTGCAAATGAGCCCTGTCTGCAATCAGCTGCAAGAACCCCAGTGGGGAATAGCAGGGATGTGCAATTCCTATCGCCTGACCCCCGGGACATGTAGTTCTGGGCGCCGGGCAGGTAGGGTGTTTTTGCCTTCAGCCTGTGCTGCGGGCAAGCAGCAGGGCTCACCTGTCAGGTGGAAGCACTGCCACCCGATTGCTTCCACACAGCCCACAGTGTCACCCTCCCCCCCCCCCGCCAGCTATATGTCCCAGGCTTTGCTTGCCCATCTGTGGGCCCGGGACTGGCTCAATGTGTGCCGGCAGGATGTGGTATAGGGAGGAAGGAGAGCAGACATATCTGCTCCCCTCCCCTTCTCCTGACCCGGAAGTGATGTGATGTCCCTTCTGGGTCCCTGCTTGACAAATTCCTGGTCATTGATGCCCAGAAAGAATGTAATGTGCAATGCCTTACATTCAGTGGGATACAGGGGAGACATTTCAAAAAAAGAGAACCTGTCACCAAAAAATCATCACATAGGGAGCTTTTTTTTAAAAAAAGTTAAGTAAAAAAATTGTTGCCATTTCACGAGTGCACGCAGATTTAAGGTTTGACATAGACAGGCTCCAGTGATGGCTACGAGGATATAGGAGGATTTAGAGCACAGCGGCATACCTACTACAGATATGAACTGAGTCACACTGTCTTGGAGGATTTTGAAGGGGTGGAGGGTTAGCCCATGTTGACCTGGCTTTGGGGAGGAGGGACCTGTAGGGTTGCCCTGGGAGGGGGAGGGGGGGTGGGACTGTGTGGGACATTGTTGGGGGGGGTTGGTTGATGGTAGGGGGCTGGGGGGAGGGGATGGATGGGGGTATGTGCATTGTTTTGAATATATGATCTGTTTTATTGTTACGTCCATAATACATTTTTGCTGCTTATTAGCCTTTGAGGTGCTATATCCTTTTGTGGGGTTTTTTTGTTTAGAGTCTGAGGTGGCATACCAGGAAAGGCTGGATAGCTCTCCAAGAAGAAAAAATCCCTTCTGAGCACTTGTACATAGTTCTAGGAAGTTACCATCAGCTCAACAGTTTCTTGGGCATCCCAGGTATCCCTCATCCCCATCCAAGTTTAAATCCCATATTAAAATGCAAAAAAAAAAAACCCCAAGTTCAAGTTGTGTTTACTGTCTCTGGAGTGCAAGGCTAGAAGGAAATGCGTGTTGCCTGGCTGTGCAGGACTATAGGGGGACCCAAATCTTCAGCAACTCCTAAGGGGGTAGTGCTACACTACCAACTACCACCTCCTTGTAACCCTCTACTGTGTGCCTGCTATCCTGCCAACTACACCCCTCTGTACCCTGCCATTGTGTGCCTGTTATCTTACCAACTACTGTTCCCTAAACCTGCCACTTTGTGCCTGCTATCCTCCCAATTACCCATTCCCTTTATCCTTCCACTGTGTGCCTGATATCCTTCCAACTACCCTTTCCTGTAGCCTTCCATTGTGTGCCTGGTGTTCTCCCAACTACCCCTTACCATCCCCCTTTGCTCCTCAGAGAGTATTTGACAGGCAGAGAGGAGGCATTGTATTGCACTAGCGCGCTGCAACCATATGCAATGCATGCAGTTGTGGGGCACTTGCAAAGCAGCGCTATTCATTTGAATGGGTCACCTGCTATTCACCAACAGCCACAGGTGTTAGTTAGACAGGTGTGCAGGTGTGGGTGAGGGGCCCCGAATGTACACTGTCTGTGTTTAGGGCCACACACCTGTGCCCACACACATGTCAGATTAGGACCTGAGGCATACCTCTCAACCTTTTGAGATGGGAAGGAGGAACACCTATTAGCTAAAGTATGTAGGTATAGGATGCCCCCCCCCCCCCACCACCAAAGAACAACCAAAATAAATTCCCCAGCTCTTGACAATCGCAGCGATACCAAATAAGTGTATGTTATTTGTAGTTTGTACCTGTAGTATAGCCCAGAAACAATAGTGCACATTTGTCGTTTTTTTTTTTACCTAAAACACACTGACACCTACGTATTTATCTTTTTTTTTTTGTTACAAACATTTTTTTTGCCCTCTATGCCAGGAGTTAGAGGGATACAATGTATCTCTCTCCTCCATTCATAGAAAGAAAAAAAAAAACAAGGGGGCTGGGCTGTACAGTGACTGATCACTGTGATAGCCAATCGGAGGCTATCACAGCTATCATGTGACCCAGAATTGGGAGTCCCGGGTCCCGATCGTTAGGAGACAAATTAGGTCGTGGAGCCAGTAGAGAGAGAAAAAGGGTGGAGAAGGTTGCTGATGGTCTGGCCTATGACGCTGCAAGCCGAACACCCTGACAGCAGGAAAGAGAGAAAGCACAGCTTCAGGCCTGAACCGGAGGGGCCGAGGACTGTTCATGTTCTCTGCGGGTGAGATGGACCGCCGCACCCTGCTAATCCAAAGTAAATCGGGTGAGAGAAACCCAATGTACCTCACTGCCATAGTGAACATTGCTTGGCTGCCACTACAGCTACACCCTCATCCATAATAGTGAACACTGTCCACAAGTGCCGGCGGTGTTGCTGCTGGAGAACATTTACACCACAGATACCATCCATCCCAATCTCAGGATACCGCGCTACACAATTAGTGTGACAAGTGCCCATTGACATAACAAGCAAGTGATTGATTTACTCAGCAGGCTACTTGTCATTATCCGCTTGTGCTTTGCCTAAGAAGAAGGGTTCATGTACACTGCAGCTGATAAACTCACGTTCAGGAGCTTTTCTGCATTTTTTCAGCAGCCCCTGAACCCTCCCTAATGTTTTCCTATGTGTCCATGTACACTATGTCATTTACAGGCAGTTGAGTTTACAGACATTTTTTTTGAATGCAGCAAACTTGCATTCAGGAGTAGATTTTATCAACGTTTCAAACGCGAATGCTTGTAAACGCAGCTAACTTCATTTATAAGCGTTTGCGGTCAGAAGCGTTTTTAACTGGTTTCTCGGAGGGCGGAGCCTGACCATGGCGGCGGCGGAGAGCTCGTGGTAGGAGCTCCCGCACGAGGCTCCTCCGACCTACCCCCCCCTTGGACTTTAAAATTCCCCCCATGGAGATGGAGCCTTAGAAGCCAGAGACCTACCTTGACCGGGGGGTTTACTGGCTCCTGTCGCTGAGCGGCTGCCCGCGGTAAGAGAGGAGGGGACGCTGAGCCTGGACGCCGAGCCGGGTTGCTGGGAAACAAGGAGGCGCGGCCGGGACATGTGACCGGCCCGCGGTGCATCCCTGGGAGGCAAGGAAGCCGGCCACCCGGCCGGAGGCTGACAGAGAGCAGGAGAGATCCCCGTTCTGTCGGACGACCTGCTATCTCTGGAGCCCTGGCAGGGGATCGATGGTGAGCCTCCCCAACCAACAAACCAACAAGGCAGGAGAGCATGGAGGAAGTCCTGGAGGGTCCCCCTGAGAGGAAGAGAGCTGACCTATCGAGGAAGCTGGAGAGTGGAGCCTGGAGCTGTCTCACGAGAAGCGGAGGAGGGGTGAGTGAGACTGGCGGAGGCCCCAAATATAAAAAATAAAAAAAATAAAAAAACGTATAGAGCTGGGAGAGAGAGAAAAGGGGGGGACCCCCAGAGAATAACAATAAAAATAAGGAGAAGAGCGCAAGGTGCAGCCAAAGGCGCATAGAAAGGTGGGAAGACAGAGCTGGGAATTCTACCTCTACACCTTATTAATTCCCTTGTTTTGTAAAGTATAAGTCTATGAGAAGAAAATAAAAGTTATAGAAGAAATGAAAAATAAAAGTACAAAAGGAACCGGGCCTAAAGGGACCCAAACGGGGACAATTAGAAAGTATACATCCCAGGGAAATGTGACCCCAGAAAGGCCCCAGAGCAGAAACGATAGAGAATCTGATTTAAGTATGCAAAATAGTCCTAAACAATCATTAGAATTGGACATCAGCAATCAACAAATATCAGAGATAGAAAAAGATCTACAAATTCCAAATAAAAAAGAGATGACAGAAATGTTTAAGGATCTGGAGAGAACAATAAAGCAAGAAATGGTAAATATTCGGAATGACCTGGGGCAGTTGTTGTTAAGAGTGGAAGAAACGGAGCAGAAAGTTAAAAATCAGACCCAGATTATTTCCGAATTAGAGAAGAAGATAATTAACATGGAAAAAGTTCAGGAAAAATTGCAGTATAAGGCGGAAATTCAAGAGAATAGAGAAAGAAGGAGAAACATAAGGATAAGAGGGGTACCGGAAAGTTTAAAGGGAGAAATTATGGAAGAGATGGTCTGCAAAATACTGAACTATATAATGGAAAACTCTGAAATGGAAAGGACTAATATAGAAAGAATCTCTAGAAATGGGAAACTCCAGGGGAATTATGAGAAGGACAGGCCGAGAGACATACTTGTAAAATTTTATGATTTACAGCAAAGGGAAAGACTCTGGAGGAAAACTAAGGGAAAATCAGTTATAAAGTATGAAGAAATGGATATTCAAATATATGCGGACTTGTCACTAGAGACTCTCCAGAGGAGGAGAACTCTCTGAGGCCTTTGCTGGAGCAGATGAAAAAACAGAAGGTGCAATATAGATGGGGAGTTCCGGAGACTTTAATAGGATGGAAAAATGGAATAACAGCCCATTTGAGGTTCCCAGAGGACTTGAGAAATTTTTGTGATAGACTTGAAATGCAGAAAATTTAAATAAATGGTTGGGAAGAAGAATCTGGGGGAAATAGATCAAAGAGAGGGGAGGGGTGGAGAAGGGTGGGGGAGGGGAGGAGGGGCGGGGAGGGTGAGTGAAGAAGAGAGAATTGTTTTTTTTTTTTTCTTTCTCTCTCTCCTTGCTCCCATTCCATCGCTTCTTTTTCTCCCTAGTTCCTCCAGCCTGACCCCTTTTTTTTTTTCTTCTTCTTTAGAAAGTACAGGGAGTACAGGGAGTAGAGAGGAGTTCAAGGGGGGGATCCGGAAGGAGGGGAGGCTGTCCACGGGAGGAGTGAAGCCCTAAGGATTAAGTCAAAGGTGGATGCTATCTCCACAAATGACGGTTAGGCAAAGTGAAGGCCTAAAAAGAGGGGGGAGGAGGGGGGGGGAGAGGTGGGGAGAGGGAGGAGGAGGGAGGGGAGGGAGAGGAAAGGGATTGAGGGGTGTATTGAGAGAGGGGGGGAGGGAAAAGGGGAGAGAAAAGGGTAGAGGGATAAAAACGCTCCATAGGAATAAGAAAGAGGAAGGAAAGGAGGAAGAAGGAGATGGTAGGAAAAGGGTAAGATGGAAGAAATCCAATATATAACCTACAATGTAAAAGGGTTAAGCTGTCCAGGAAAGAGATTCAGGTTATTTAAAGAACTCCAACATAGAAAATCCTCAGTGGTATTTTTGCAGGAAACACATTTAGAGATAGAGTCGAAGGTTAGACTGAGGACTAGATATTTTCCAACATGGTTCTATGCGGATTCACTAACTAAAAGAGCAAAAGGAGTTGCTATAGGATTCGCAAAGAATATAAGGTTCGAACTGGAGGAGAGATTAACGGATCTGGAGGGAAGGTTTTTATTTTTGAGAGGTAAATTACAGGGAATTGAGTGTACAATAGCAAACATATACAGCCCAAATAAGAGGCCGGAGAAGTTTATGAGAGAAGTGTTGAAGAGATTGATTGACTTTAAAAGCAGGTATATGATAGTAGCGGGAGACCTAAACATCTGTATGGACCCGCGGATGGACACCACTTCCTCTGTGAGGAGGGAGGAAAGCAAATCCTTGAGAATGTTAAAGAAATTGATGCATGAGTGTCAGCTGGTAGACATCTGGAGAATCAGGAATATGAAGGAGAGAGATTATACTTTCTTTTCGCACGTTCATGAGACTTATTCTAGACTAGATTATATATTAGTAGAACATCAAATGATTGAGTTGGTGGTAGAAGTAAAAATTGTACCCTGTCAGATCATGCCCAGTTGCATTGAAGTTAAGATGGGGTAGAGAAGGAGAGAAGGTTATGTATGGCGGTTGAATGAGGCACTTCTCATGGAGGAAGAGATTGGTCAAAGAATTGAGAGGGAAATTGAATGGGTTTTTTGAAGAGAATGAAACAGAGGATGTCTCGGTTGCAACAGTGTGGGAAGCACATAAAGTTTATATCAGAGGTCTACTCATTGCAATGGGAGCAAAAAAAGAAAAAAGAAAGGACAGAAAAGATAAATAGATTATTAAATGAAAAATATGATCTCGAACAGGTGCATAAAAGGGAAAGATCCAAGGAGATAATGCAGATGTTAATAAAGAAGAAAGAAGAATTAGAGAATGTAATGGAGGAGGAAAAAAGAAGAATCTTTAATAAAATAACAAGTGAAAGATATAGATGGGGAGACAGGCCGGGAAAGTATTTAATGAGAACTTTAAGAAAGAAGAAAAATAGAAATTATATTGAGAAAATAAGAAATCCCAAGGGGGAATTTGTACATTCAACCAAGGATATTGCTAGAACATTTAAAGAATATTATAATGATCTGTATAACATTATACCCCAGGATACGTTTAAGAAAATGGAAACGGTAAATAGAGGGGAAAGAAAGAAATATCTAGAGGAGGCAGGCCTACCGAAAATAAGAGAAACACAACTGAACTCTTTAGAGGCAGAAATAACTTCAGAGGAAATAAAAATAGCATTAGAAAGCATGGGGGAGGGAAAAGCCCGGGTCTGGATGGATATACGGCCAAATACTATAAAAAAAATAAAGAGCTTTTAATACCTAAAATGAAGACCTATATGAATGCCTTGGGGAACGGGATGGAGATGAGGGGAGAGTATTTACAGGCGAATATAGTATTGATACAGAAGGAGGATAAAGACCCCTCGCAATGTGTGAGTTATCGTCCAATAGCGCTGCTGAATGTAGACACTAAAATATATACAAAGGTTCTGGCAAATAGACTGAAAGAGCTGATGCCGGAGTGGATACATGGAGACCAGGTAGGGTTTGTCACGGGAAGAGAGGGTAGAGATAATGCTTTGAGATCATTGTTGCTTATACAGGCGGGTAAAAAAGGGAAAACCCCAATGATACTGATGTCAATAGATGCTGAGAAGGCATTTGACAGAGTGAGCTGGGGTTTTATGATGGACACTTTGGAAACGTTAGGAATGGGAGATAGAATGAGAGGCTGGATTGTAGAGTTATACAGAGGGTCCTACCTACCGCTACCATAATGGTAAATGGAGGAAGATCAGAGTATTTTAAGATGTCAAATGGTACAAGACAGGGATGTCCATTGTCTCCATTGCTATATGTGCTATCTCTGGAGCCCTTATTGTCTAGGATTAGGAAGAACATCGACATAAAAAGGGAATAAGGATAGGAGATAGAGAACATAAGGTAGTGGCTTATGCGGACGATCTGATGTTTTATGTTGGTAACCCTAGAACATCATTACCAAATTTAATGAAAGCATTGAGGGGAGTACGGAGACCTGTCGAACCTGAAAATTAACCCGACAAAGACCGAAATCTTAAACATAAATCTCAAAAATAGTGCAAAAGAAAAACTACAAGAGGAATTCCCTTTTCTTTGGAGAGATAAAGAATTAAAATATCTAGGAATAAAACTATCAGTCTCAAATAAGAACCTTTATAAAGCCAATTATATCTCGTTATTAAATAAAATGAAGGAGGAGTTAAGAAGAGTGAGAAATGGAAACCCATCGTGGATAGGTCGTATAAACTTGATAAAGATGGTAATTGTCCCCAAAGTATTATATAAATTTCAAATGATCCCAATCAAACTCCCAGAGGCATATTTTAAAGAACTGAGGAAAATGATAATAAAATGTATATGGAGAAATAAAAAGCCTAGAATAGGTTAGGAAACGTTGACTAGAAGTAAAGAAAGAGGAGGATTGGGGGTACCAGATTTTAAGAGATATTACAAAGCGGGAATTATTGCAAGAATCTTTGACTGGATTCATAATCCGGAGAAAAGTTGGGTTAAAATTGAGAAAGCACTGAGTGGAATAAATTTGAGTAATAGTATATGGGTACCTGCACAATATAGGGAATTAGAGGAGAGCACAAGTACGTACACCTTAAATGTCTTAAAAGAATGGGATTTATTACATAGACAAAAGGGGGTGGGTCTTTAATTCACAATTAATACCACTTAGGAAACAAAATATTTCATCCCGGGTAAAGATAGTATAGCAGGGGAAATGGGATTATAAAACAGGAGGGGCAATTGAGAGATATAATGGTAGGAGAGGAAATTGGGTCATATAAGAATATGGAGGAAAGAAAGGGTGAAGTCTTTAATAAGATGGATAGATTAAGATATTACCAACTGAAGAATTTTTTTTAAAGCCTTCCTAAGCCTGTAATTACTAGAAAAAACTGGAATCCATTTGAGAGAATTTTAGAGTCACGGGGAAATGGTAGACACGGAATGGCAAAAATACACAAGATATTAATGGAACTTGACACAGACACAAAATTAATACACATAGTGAAATGGGAAAGAGATTTGGGAAGAAAAATAGAGGAGGAGGAGAAGAAGAATATGTTCACATTAATTCACGAAAATATTAGTATGAGAGAAGTGGAAATAAACTATAAGTTTTTGATTAGATGGCACATCACCCCCTATTTGGAGCACAAGATGAATATAGAAATTTCCCAGATGTGTTGGAGAGGTTGTGGAGAGGAGGGCACGTGGTATCATATCTGGTGGGAGTGTTCAGAAATACAGGTGTTTTGGCGAAGGATAGTTTTACTTGATAAGGAAGATCACTAATATCAATATAGGATTAGATCCAGAATTATGTCTCCTCCATATCTCAGAACTCCCAGTGAAAGCTTATAAGAGTTCAGGAATATGGTACTACTTAACCGCAGCAAAAAGCCTGATACCCAGGTACTGGAAGAAAAGAGAAGTGCCAACTGAGGAAGATTGGAAGGGTAGAGTAATTCAGATATCCGGGACAGAAAGATTGTATTATATGCACGAGGACAAGCTGGAGATTTATAATAAAAAATGGAAAGGATGGGGAGAATATAAAGAAAGGGTGAAATAGATGAAGTGACTATGCCCCTGGTAGTCGGTTTAGAATTGGATTCAGGAACAACAGAATTATATGGAGTAAATGAGAGAAGAGAGAATGTGGAGCGTGGGAGGGTTGGAGGGAGGGGGGGGGGAGCATGGGAGGGGGGGATGGTAAGAAAAGAAGGTCATATATAGGAATAAATTATATAAGGAGAAAATATGTTTTTGATAAATATTTTAATAGAAATGTTGAAATGACTTGTATATGAAGTGAAAAATTAATAAATATTTATAAAAAAAAAAAAAAGCGTTTTTAACTGCTCCATAACCAAATGCTGTCCAGAGCCTTTTTTTCATCATTAGATATACATGCAAAGCGTTTTCCATGTATTCAAATGGACCCGGTACACCAGCGCAGTGAGTTCCAGGTTTTGCGTGAAGGACAAAATGGTAGAATGTGCCGCACTCTGCTCATGATGGGATCCATAGTGAATACAACCAGAAAAGACAGGTCATCTCAACACATACTGCTCTCTCTGCTTCTGCTCTCTCTGTAGTATGTCCGCAGTCTCTGGTCATCTCCTGTACTATGTCCACAGTACCTGGTCATCTCCTGTACTATGTCCGCAGTCTCTGGTCATCCCCTGTACTGTGTCCGCAGTCTCTGGTCTTCCCCTGTACTGTGTCCGCAGTCTCTGGTCATCTCCTGTACTGTGTCCGCAGTCTCTGGTCATCTCCTGTACTGTGTCCGCAGTCTCTGGTCATCTCCTGTACTGTGTCCGCAGTCTCTGGTCATCTTCTGTACAGTGTCCGCAGTCTCTGGTCATCTTGTGTACTATGTCCGAAGTCTCTGGTTATCTCCTGTACTGTGTCCGAAGTCTCTGGTCATCTCCTGTACTATGTCCGTAGTCTCTGGTCATCTCCTGTACTACGTCCGCAGTCTCTGGTCATCTCCTGTACTATGTGCGCAGTCTCTGGTCATCTCCTGTATGGTGTCTGCAGTCTCTGGTCATCTCCTTACGGTGTCTGCAGTCTATAGTCATCTCCTGTATTATGTCTGCAGTCCATTGGTTCAGAATATTTTTTTTCTTGTTTTCCTCCTCTAAAATCTAGGTGTGTCTTATGAAGCGAAAAAAGCTATGTCTGCAGTCTCTGGTCATCTCCTGTAGTATGTCCGCAGTCTCTGGTCATCTCCTGTGCTATGTCTGCAGTCTCTGGTAATCTCCTGTGCTATGTCTGCAGTCTCTGGTCATCTCCTGTAGTATGTCCGCAGTCTCTGGTCATCTCCTGTAGTATGTCCGCAGTCTCTGGTCATCTCCTGTAGTATGTCCGCAGTCCCTGGTCATCTCCTGTGCTATGTCTGCAGTCTCTGGTCATCTCCTGTGCTATGTCTGCAGTCTCTGGTCATCTCCTGTAGTATGTCCGCAGTCTCTGGTCATCTCCTGTGCTATGTCTGCAGTCTCTGGTAATCTCCTGTGCTATGTCTGCAGTCTCTGGTCATCTCCTGTACTATGTCCGTAGTCTCTGGTCATCTCCTCTACTACGTCCGCAGTCTCTGGTCATCTCCTGTATTATGTGCGCAGTCTCTGGTCATCTCCTGTACGGTGTCTGCAGTCTCTGGTCATCTCCTGTACGGTGTCTGCAGTCTATAGTCATCTCCTGTATTATGTCTGCAGTCCATTGGAATGTAGACACCCTAAGCTATCTGCTGAGAGGTATATTGAGTCCATGGAAGATTTATTTTTTTTTACACAAGTTTCTGGAAAATGAAAAACATTTTTTTTTTCTTTTTTTACTCAAAGTTGTCATTTAAAATATTTATTTCTCGCACAAGCCATGGGTATATGTGGAATTACACGCCAATATAAATTCTGCTACTTCTACCGAGTATGGGGATACCACATGTGAGACATTTTGGGAGCCTAGCCGCATACAGGAGTCTGAAATCCAATGACCACTTTGAAACGGAAAGTGCGTAACTTCCTCATTTCTCTTTCTCACTACCTATCACAGTTTCGGAGGTCCTGAAATGTCAGGATAGCACCAAACCCCCCCAAATGGTCTACTTTTGGAAAGTAGACACTCCAAGGAATTTAAAAAGAGGCATGGTGAGTATTTTGCAGATCTCATTTTTTCTCACAAGGTTTTGAAATTATAAAAAAAAGAAAAAATATATTTTTGTTTTTTTTCTTCATTTTCCAAAAACTTGTGGCAACAGACAAGATATGAAAAATAAGCTGATAGGTAGTCAGGAAGTGTAATGAGGAAATAAAGCCCTTTTAAAAGCCTGAAGGTGCTTATTGGATTTTGGGGTCCTGTACTTGGCTAGACTGCCAAAACGTCTCTCACATGTGGTATCCCCATACTAGGGAGAAGTAGCAGAATGTATTTTGGGGAGTAATTGCACATACACCCATGGCATGTGTGAGCAGTAAATCATTTAAGTGACAATTTTGTGTAAAAAAAAATGTTTTTTTTTGTAATTTCTCTAAAACTTGTGGTAAAAAAATAATTGATTCAACATGCCTCTCAGCAAATAGTTTGGGGTGTCTACTTTCCAAAAAGGGGTTGCTTTGGGGGGTGGGGGCATTTTATGCACAGCATAAGAAGTTTATGCCACACATCACTCACTCTTCTAACCACCTGAAGATCAAGCCTTTTCTGACACTTTTTGGTCACATGAAAAAAAATCTGTATTTTTTGCTAGGGAATTAATTTAAAACCCCAAAGATTACATATTTTTTAAAGCAGACATCCTAGTGAATAAAATGGTAAGTGCTACAATTTTTTATGTCATATATTACTCACGCAGTGATTTTTGAAATGCAAATAAAAAAAAAAACTTTTTTTACTTTTAATACACAAAAACACAACATATTGGCCAATTATTTGGTAACATATAAAAGATGGTATGCCAAGTAAATAGATACCAAACATGACATGATTTAAAGCTGCACATGCCCCGTGCAATGGTGACAAACTGCATACATTTTTAATATCCATAGGCAACATTTTAAATACAAGCTACCATTTTAGATTTACAGAGGCGGTCTAGTGTTAGAATTACTGCCCTTGATCTGACATTCACGGCGATACCTCATATGCATGGTGGAACCACTGTTTACATACTGGCACAGGGTCAATGCTCGCACACACAGGTGTGCGTACATGGGGAGGGGGGGTTGCGAGTTTTTTTTTTTTTAAGTTATTTTGATTTTTTTAATTATTTTTGCACTGCTCCTTTCATTTTTTTTAGCACTTTTAATGCTATCACAGGGAATGCAAATATCCCCTATAACTTCAATGGGCATTGTCATATATTCTTTTTTTGAGAAATCTGGGGTCTATCAGATTCTGGATATCTCCTCTGCCCTTACATTATCTAGTCAAACCAAGATCGGTGTGATCAGATGCTTTCCCAATTTACAAATGGTGCTGTATTATATCCTGCAAAACTGAAGTGATGAAATGCTCGAGGCTTCCCATTTCTTATACTGTAGAGATGGTTGGCTCCATTTTGGTTCCCAATCAGCTCTATGATCAGCTGGCAGAAACACTGGCTGCATTCTCAGGTTCCCCCGCTGGCACGGGACTGCCCAAGAAAACCGTGGAAGGCAGCGGGGGAGGGGGTCTATCATCTCCCACTGCTTGTAAAAGCAATCCTGCAGCTAATTAGCCACTAGGATTGCTTTTACATGAAAGCCGATCGCTGGCTGAAAAATACAATGCCAGGATGATGCCTGCAGCTGTAGGCATCATCCTGGTATAAGCAGGGATGTACCAGTACGTATAACCATTAAAAATCCAGGGATGTACCAGTACATTGCTGATCCTTGTTGGGATGCTATGTTTTTTTTTTTTTGGATGCAGCCTGTGGACTGAATGAAAAAATGAAAAGAAATCTCTACTAGTGTGTGGTATGCCCACCATTAGAATATACCGCCCTGCATACACCCACTTCTAATGGTGGACACACATTAGGTCACAGGGTGCCACCTGCACCAGTTCTAAGACTGTATAAATGTCTAAATAGTGGCACGCTTGAATAAAAATTGTCCACATATAAGTGGTACCCCCCATAATAAAAAAGGATGACACCAAGTCCCAAACTGCTCCCCATGTAGTCTGGGCATCCGGGCGGGCTCCACGTGACTATCTTTTCCATCATAAATCCAAAACTTATATGTATAGCCTGTTGCCCTCTCACAGGTCTTCTACATCTTGACCCCATATCTGGCACGCTTGCTGGGGAGAAATTGTTTGAATGCAAGGCGGCCAGAAAAATTAATGAGGGACTCATCAACGCAGATTTGTTTGCTGGGGAGTATAGACATCTGCAAATTTTTGTTTAAGGTGATTTGCGAGGGGCTGAATTTTGTGGAGCCGGTCAAATTCAGGGTTACCCCGAGGATGACAGAGTGTATTGTCTTTGAAATGCATAAAAACACATTATACTCTCATTTCTATGCCTGGCCATGGCTGCAGAGAACACGGGCATTTGATGATTCGGGTCTGTGGACTAATACAACCGCGATTCATTTTTTTTTTAGTAATGCCCATGTTGAGGGTTAGACCCCAAAAAAATGTAAATTTTGAAACCGTAATGGGTTTCCATGCAAATGATCTGGCAAGATTTGAATTGGGTTGACGGCGATAAATTGTTGTGCGTATAAATTGTTTTGATCCACAATCAATGCATACAGATCTTCTGTGAAAAACAGCTCCAAAAATCAAGGGAGTAGTTAAATTTGCTGTTTCCACCTGAATTCCAGGTTGGTCAGTGAATGGGGGAAGTAAGGGTGCTGCAGAATTTGTGGGCACTACCAATTGGGATTTGCAAGCACATTCGGAAGGATACTAGGTGCTCTACTGGCCTGTGTGCGAATTCTTGGTGTTGCGGGACAATACTTGTGCTCGCCTCCGCACCAGCTTGTACTGCACTTATGGGACTCGCCACGTCACCAAGTCATACTGCAGTGCTGGTATTATTATTATTATAATACAGGATGTATATAGTGCCAACAGTTTGCTCAGCGCTTTACAATATAATGGGAGACATTACAGCAAACAATACAGTTCAATACAAGAGGGTTGGGAGGGCCTGATCCTGGGAGCTTACAATCTAAGAGGTATGTGAAAGACCAGGATGTTACTACGCCACTAGTGCTCGCAGTTCACCAAAAGGTAGCATGGCACTAGTACTGGCACTCTGATGCCTATGAGAGTCATCAAAATTTACGGAAAGTGCTAACAGAGATCAGGCCTGATTCTGCCAACACTGTGGTTTTGTGTGCAATGTATCAAGTGACAGAGACCTACTGACACTGCACTTGCTGGGGGAGAAAACCGGGTGCTGGCAGGTGCTGGGGGTTGATCCCGCTAACGCTGTGTTTTTGGGGACACGATATACTAATGTGAATGCTGGTATAGTGCTGATCTTTTAATCAAAGATATTGATCTGTTCAGACACTAAACTAGCAATGGAGGTTTATTGTGTATGATGGCGTGTTCCAGGCTAAACAAGGGTTAAATGTGATTACTGGTGTACTGACATGCAATCTGACACCATCTGGGAGGGGCATGAAAACCACAGGTACGCGAATCACGTATGTTTATTATATATATGTGATTTTTGCACACCCGTTGCCTCCCTGTAGCAGTATTTCTGTATAGGGTGGTCAGGAAGCGTGTTACAGAATCGGTTTGTGTTACAGCACTGTGTTACTTTAACTGACAATTGCGCGCAGGGTCATGCAATGCTGCAACCAAAATTAAATTTACGTCCTTTTTTTTTCACACAAATTGAGCTTTCTTTCAGTGGTATTTGATCCCCTGTGCGGTTTTTATTTTTTGCCCTATTAAAAAAAAGACCGACAATTTTTTGAGAAAAAAACAATATTTTGGACTTTTTGCTATAAAAACATGTCCAGTAATAAAATTTTAAAAATCAAATTTCATCATAAATTTAGTCCAAAATGTATTCTGCGACATGTCTTTGCTAAGAAAAGTATCCCAACATGTGTAAATTTAAAACCGTATTGTCCGGCGTATAAGACGATTGAGGCGTAAAAGACGACCCCCACTACTTTTTCCTGTTAAAATGTTAGTGTTTCGTCTTATACGTGTCCAATCGTCATATACGCCTGACCCCCTACGGTCCAATTTTACACCATGTTGGGATTTTTTAGCAAAGTCATGTCGCAGAAAACCTTAAGGTGTAAATTTATGATGAAATTAGATTTTTAGATTTATTATGGCCTGTTATTAGTCGCAAAAAGTCCAAAATATAGTTTTTTTTCTCTAATCATGTCGTTCTTTTTTAGTAGGGCAAAGGTATAAAAAAAGACCGACAATCATTGAAAAATAAAACTATATTTTTGAGACTAGTTTGCGATAAAACATGTTCAGTAATAAAAGTGGGAAAAATCAAATTTCATCATAATTGGGTATTAGTGGATTAAATAGTAGAAATCTCATCATTGGTATTTATTTTATTTTTTTATTAAATTTTTTTTTTGGTTTTAATTTTTAATATTTTTTAAATTTAGTGCCCTATCATTTGGATTTTTTTAGTGGGAGATTATTTTGCCACTTATAAATTGGTTTTAATTTAATTATTTTTATATTGTATAATTTTTTATAATTTATTTAAAATTTTAGGAAATTATTAGCACGCCGATTTGGATCATTATTTTTTATCCTTTTAAAATTTATATAATAATATAATTTTATATTATTTTTTTTTTATTCTAAATTTAGTGTCCAGGAATTGTTTTGCGACATGTCATTGGTGAGCAGTGCTAAAGGAATAATGCCAAAGGGGGGGGGGTGTAAGGGTGGGGGGGGTCCACTCATTCCGGCGTATAAGACGAATGCTGCGTATAAGACGACCCTATCGTAGCCCCTGTTATCATGTAGTTGTTTGTGCTCATGATTACTCGCGTATAAGGACTACACTCTTCCAATGCACATTAGTGGGAAGAAATAGGGCCTGGTCATTGGTGTCAGTGGGGTGAATAGTGTTCCGATCATTGTATTAGTGGGAGCGACAAATATCGTGCCCCCATCGAGTGTGGTATTAGTGGGAGGAAATAGTTGCCCATCCATTGGTGTCAGTCAGAGCGACGAATAGCACCCAATCTAGTGGTGGTCTGTGGGAGGAATAGCACCCTTTAAGTGTTGTCTGTGGGTAGGAAATTGTGCCCCAATCATTGGTGTCAGTGGAAGGAATCGTGCCCCCATCATTGGTATCCATCCCGGGGCAGGGAATAGTGCCCCCATCATTAGTATCAAGTGGGGGGGAGAATAGTAGCCCCCATCTTTTGGGTTGTCAGTGTGAAAAAATCGTTGCCCCATCAATTGGTGTCCAGTGGGAGGAATAGTGTCCCAACATTGTTTTGTCCAGTGGGGAGGTTTAGTTGTCCCAAACACTGGTGTCTGTGTGAGGAATAGTGTCCCAAAATTGGTGGCATGTGTAGGTATACGTGTCCCAACATGGCGCTCTGTGTTGCCTTTCCTGAGCTACAGTTCTAGGCGGCCAATCACCGGAGAGAGAGGCGGAGCCGAGCAGCTGCGCGAAAACATGCCATGTGGCTGTGAACCGATCAATGAAGGGAGCTGCCTGCGTTCCCTGGACCGGATCGTCGCGGGACCGGGAGCCAGGTACGAGACAGCAGCCCCTGCCCACTCCCTGTAACGTATGTCCCTGTCCATTGGGAAGGGGGGGGCGGCCGGCCCCCCTAAAACGTGTCAGCATGCCGGGTATACCCACGTATAAGACGTCCCCCGACTCTTTGAGATGATTTTTCAAAAGGGGTAAAAAGTTGTCTTATACGCCGGAATAAATACGGTAAATTGATTTACATGAAAGGTATAGTGCGCCAAATGGCGTAAGATACGGGGTTTTTTTTTTTTTTTTAAAATAATTTAAAAGTGGTGGGTCAGCGCTTTTTGGGGGCAAATCCAGCAAAATTTTATGGCAGGGGCTGCGGTGGC
>CATNWA010004959.1:0-12418 GCA_951230385.1 Staurois parvus
GTTTTATATCTGCCATCCCCCCCCCATTTGGGGAAATTTTACCCCCCCCTTTGGGCATTTGGGGGGGTATTGCCGGGTTTTGACCTTTGGGGGAATATTCCCCCCGTTCAGTTCCCCGCATTTGGGGGGTATCTTTACCGTCCTGACATTTGGGGGATATCTGGTTTTCCGTCCCGACTTTTTGGGGGGTTTCTGCCGTTCCCGACATTTGGGGGAAACTGTACTGTCCTGACATTTGGGGGAAATTTTACTGTCCCGACATTTGGGGGATATCTGTTCGTCCTGACATTTGGGGGGTATTTTGTCCCGTCCCGGGGAATTTGGGGGAAATCTGTACCGTTCCTTTACATTTGGGGGAAACTGTTCTGTCCTGAAAGTTGGGGGATATCTGTTCCTTTTTCCCGACATTTGGGGGGGTTTTTTTGTACCGTCCTGGGCATTTTGGGGGATTTTGTTCCCCCTTTTTTTACATTTTGGGGGGTATCTGTACTGTCCCTGCATTTGGGGGGTATCTGGTTTTCCGTTCCCGGGCATTTGGGGGATTTTTGGTTTCCGGGCCTGACATTTTGGGGGATATTGTCCTTTCCGGGCAGGGGGGGGGATATCTGTAGGTTCTGACTTTTTGGACCTTTAAGAAAAAATTTATTTGGCCGTTAGTACTTCGGATTTAAACCCAATATTCAGGGTTTTATACCATGGGTTTTTTAATCTATAACTTTCCCACAAACTAAATAAATTTCATCCTAATTTGGGTTTTTTTCACCAAAAAAACATGTAACAGGGAAAACATTCGGCCTTAAAATTTTTGGGAAGAAAAATATTTTTTTTTGTAAAATTTCTTAAACCCCGAAACAAAGGAAAAGTTTTTTTTTTTTTTTTCAAAATTTGTTTGGGCTTTTTTTGTTTTTAAATTTTGGGAAAAAATAAAAAACCCCGGCGGGGGGATTAAAAAACCACCAAAAAAAAGCTTAGTTTTGTGAAGAAAATTATAAAAAATTTTTGTTTGGGTACAATGTTTTTATGGGGGCGCCGGAATTTGTCATTCAAAGGGGTTGAGAGCGCCCGAAAAGTGAAATTTTGGGAAAAAAAGGCCCCAAAGGGGGAAAGGAAGGGGGGGGAAAATTTCCCCGGTTGGAAAAAGGTTAAGTGGCAGTCAGAGTAAATGAAATCATTTTTTACATTCCGTAATGTTCAACCATTTTTACCGTATTTTCCCGGGGTATAAGACGACCCCCCACTTTTCCTGTTTAAATGTGTGTTTTTGGGGTATACTCGCCGTAAAGCTACCCCCTTTTCCGTGCACACCAGTGGGAAAAACCGTTCCCCATTTTTTTGGTGGGCCCAAGGGGGGGGGAATAGTGCCCCATCTTTTGGTGTCGTGGGGGGGAAAGTGCCCCCCATTGGTTCGTGGGAGAAAAGAATCGTTTCCCCTCTTTTGGTATCGTGGGGGGGAATAGTGCCCCATCATTGGTGTCGTGGGGAATAGTGCCCCATCATTGGTGTCGTGGGAGGAATAGGCCCCACATTGGTGTCAGTGGGGAATGTGCCCATCTTTGGTTCGTGGGGGGAATAGGCCCCATCTTGGGGTCAGTGGAAGGGAAATTTTTGTGCCCCCCTCATTTGGGTTCAGTGGGAGGAATCGTTTTCCCCTCATTTTGGGGTCAGTGGGAAAGGAATGTGCCCCCCATCATTGGACAGTGAGAGGGGAAAAGTGCCCCATATTGGGATCAGTGAGAGGAAAAGTGCCCCTCATTGGGTCGTGGGAAGGGGAAAAAGTGCCCCTCATTGGTGTCAGTGGGAGGAAAAAGTGCCCCCTATTGGTATTAGTGGGGGAATAGTGCCCCCCATTGGTGTCAGGGGAGGAAAAAGTGTCCCCCTCCTTGGTATCGTGAGAGGAACGTTTTCCCCCTCATTGGGGTATGGGAGGAAAAAGTTCCCATCATTGGGAAACAGTGAGAGGAATAGGCCCCATCATTGGTGGAGTGGGAGGAATAGGGCCATATTGGGTCAGTGGGAGGTTTTGTGCCTTTGGTATTGTGGGAGGAAAAGTGCCCCTCATTGGGTGTCGGGGGGGGAATAGGCCCATCATTGGTTCAGTGGGGGGAAAAGTGCCCCCCCATTTGGGGTCAGTGGGAGGAAAAGTGCCCCATCATTGGTGTCAGTGGGAGGAATAATGCCCCATATTAGTATCGTGGGAGGAAAAGTGCCCCATCATTGGTACGTGGGGGAATAGGTCCTCATTGGTGTCAGTGGGGGAAAAGTGCCCCCCTCATTGGTGTCAGTGGGGGGAATAGTGCCCCTCATTAGTTTCGTGGCAGGAAAAGTGCCCCCTCATTGGTGTCGTGGAAAAGGAAAAAGTTCCCATCATTGGTGTCAGTGGAAGGGGAAAAGTGCCCCACATTGGTGTCGTGGGAGGGGAATGTGCCCTCATTGGTATCGTGGAGGGTGTGCCCCCATCATTAGTTCAGTGGGAGGAATAGTGCCCCATCATTGGTGGGGCAGTGGTGAGGAATAGAAACTGCCCATCGTGTTGTGTCCATTGGGCGAAATAGTGCCCCTCATATGGTGTCCGTGGCAGGAATAGTGCCAATCATTGGTGTAGTGGGAGGAATAGTGTCTCCCATCATTGGGTATCAGATGAGAAGGAATCGTGCCCCTATCATTGGTGTCAGTGGGAGGAATAGTGCCCATTCATTGGTTATCAGTGGGAGGAATAGTGTCCCTCTTCATTTGAGGTGTCAGTGGGAGGAATAGTGCCCATTCATTTGGTATCAGTGGGAGGAATAGTGCGCCCAAGCATTGGTGTCGGTGGGGGAATAGTGCCTCCATCATTGGTGGCAGTGGGAGGAAAATAGTGCCCCATCATTGGTAGTCAGTGGGAGGAATGAGTGCCCCATCATTGGTGTCAGTGGGATCAGGGAATAGTGCCCAATCATTGGTGTCAGTGGGGAGGACTTAGTGACCCGCATCATTGGTATCCAGTGGGCGGGAATTGTGTCCTCCATCATTATCGGTGCTCGCTAGTGGGAGGAATAGAGCCCCATCATTGGCTGTCAGTGGGAGGAATAGTGCACCCATCAATTAGTAGTCAGTGGCAGGAATAGTGCCCCATCATTGGTGTCAGTGGGCTAGAATAGTTGCCCCATCATTGGTGTCAGTGGTGGGAATAGTGCCCCATCATTAGGTTGTCAGTGGAGAGGAATAGTATTGCCCCATGTCATTGGTGTCAGTGGTGTGGAAATAGTGCCCATCATTGGTGTCAGTGGTTCAGGAATAGTGCCCCATCATTGGTGTCAGTGGGAAGGAATAGTGTCACCCATCACTTAGTATGTCAGGAATGTGCCCCATCATGGGGGAGGAAAATAGTGCCCCATCATTGGTATCAGTGGCAGGAATAGTGCCTCCCCATCATTGGTGTCAGTGGGAGGGAAATAGTGCCCCATCATTGGTTGTAGTGGGAGGAATAGTGCCCCTTCACATGGTGTCAGTGGGAGGAATAGGGTCCATTGGTGTCAGTGGATGAATTAGTGCCCCAGTCCATGGTGTCGTGAGGAGGAATAGTATAGTTTTCCATCATTGGTATCAGTGGCGGAGGAATGTGCGTCCCATCCAGCTTGGTGTCAGTGGAGGAATAGTGCCCCATCATTGTATCAGTGGCAGGAATATGTGCGCCGACCATCATTGGGAGTACGCATTGGGGGGAATAGGCACCCCATCATTGGTGTCAGTGGGGGAATAGTGCTCCATCTTTGGTGTCAGTTGGAGGAATATGTATCCCATCATTGGTGTCCAGTGGGGGGTGGGGAGGAATAGTGCCCCATCGGTTGGTGTCAGTGGGGGGGGGGGGAATAGAATTCCATCATTGGAGTCTGTGGGGGGTTGGAATAGTGCCCCATCATTGGTGGTCAGTGGGGGGGGAGGAATAGTGCCCAATCGTTGGTGTCAGTGGGGGGGGAGGAATAGTGCCCCAATGTTGGTGTCAGTGGGGGGGGAGTAAAAGTGCCCCATCCTTGGTGTCAGTGGGAGGAATAATGACCCATCATTGGTATCAGTGACACCAATGATGGGGCACCTATTCCTCCACTGACACTTGCTGACCCCTGTTCCAGTACAGTGCTGCTGCAGCAGCATATGTGGTTGCAGCAGCACCTAAGCACGGCACACTTACCTGCATCTCCACTCGATTTTCGCTGGGCCGCTCAGCTCCGCCTCCTCGCCGGTGGTTGGCCGCCTGTGTGCCTTTCCTGAGCTACAGTTCTGGCGGCCAATCACCGGTGAGGAGGCGGAGCCGAGCAGCCGCGCGAACATCCAGTGGACGAACCGAAGGAAGGAGCAGCCGCGCTTCCTGGACCGGATCGTCATGGGACCGGAGCCAGGTAAGAGACAGTAGCCCCTGCCCACCCCTGTACTTAGTGTCCCTTCTGTTGGAAGGGGGGGGGCATCAGCGGCACCGCGCTGCCCCCCTAAAAAGTGTCAGCATGCCGTTACCGGCGTATAAGACGACCCCCGACTTTTGAGAAGATTTTCAAGGGGTAAAAAGTCGTCTTATACGCCAGGAAAATACGGTATTCCAGTTTAAGTCAATTTTATTAGGATCATTTTAAGATAAAAAAGATTTTATTGTTATTTTTGTCTTATTTCTGGCAACTTTAAAGTCCCACAAATATTCATTTTCCTCTCGGTTCCTAGATTCCATGGATCTGGCTCTCCTGTCAGCAGCTCAGTGATCTCTCTGGTGACTTCTAGAATCTTCTTCTTCTTTCGGATCAGAGAGGAGAAATTGTTGAAAGTGGCAGCAGAGAAGATGTAGAGTTTTCCTCCTGTGAAGTCTGGAGATCATATGACATCACATTGCCTCCACCTCCCTCCCTGATAGAAGAGAGAAAGAAGAAGAAGATTCTAGAAGTCACCAGAGAGATCACTGAGCTGCTGACAGGAGAGCCAGATCCATGGAATAGCTGCATCTATCCGGGTACCAGGCAAAGGAGGATATGCTGACCAGATCTGACCAGACCAGGATGATGACACAGGAGGTCCAGTGATATTTCACACAAATGCGCATAAAGATTGCGTATCTGGTGAGTGCGCATTAGGGTATGACCTTGCTCAGATTCCCCCAACCCCATCCGGTTATCTTCAGCTAGAACATTGGGCAGGCAAGTTTTTGTGTTTACTCCTAGCCACCTTTGAATATTGGTGGTTTTACAGATTGCGCCTTTCTAGCTGGTGGATTCAAACCCAGGGGTGGACTGATCTTGGGGCAATCCCACCAGATGTGGGTCATTGTACCTGTCATAGGACAACAGCGCCAGCAAGTATATGGGACGTGAGGTAAGATGTTATGAAGAATGTTGGGTGTTCTATACCACTGTGTAAGGACTTTGTAGTTGTGTTCTTGAATTGAAACATTCTGAGAACCCTTGTAGACCGATAGAACAAACATTCTGCCAATCCTCTGTAGAGAGATCAAGAGAATGCTCCGTATCCAGGGGCGGACTGACCATTTGGAAACTTGGGCACTGACAGAGGGCCCGGGGTCAGTAGGGGGCCCCATGAGATGCCCCTGGTACCTTTTTTCATAGGTTTTTTTGAGTTTGGGCGAGGACACAGGGGCCCCATGATCCCATATTGCCTGGGGGCCCCATGAGTTGTCAGTCCGCCCCTGTTCAGACCCCTTTATGACTTTTCAGTAGCAGGTTCCCAGTCACCATTTCTTTGTGTAAGACCATCCCTAACAACCACCATCATGAGGAAGGCAATGTTTCTACATCACTGGACCATGTGATCATCTGAAGAGTCTACCTGACTACAGGAACATGATCCAGCAAGTATAGACAGGGATGTTATATATATATATAGTTCATGGCCAAATGAGTAACTATCAACTGGGACAGATGCAGGACAGGGCAACTGTTGGAGCTGATTGTGTTGCCCTCCATTTGGATGGCTGGTGATGGTGACAGCACAGTCACCTCCATATCCTGCTCCCCTCAATGCCCTCTTTGGATGAGTTGTTCTGTGAACTGGTCCTCTTCAGGCATTTAATAGGCTAAACAAAGGTTAGGCAAACCAATACCATGCAGCATTGGAGCTTGTTCCCAGGAGATAGGAGCCACACTGGGGAAGAGCTTTTGTCAGCTCTGCAGGGGCAGGCCCAAGGGTGGTTACTCCCATGTCATCTTGTGCCCAGAAAAGCTGTTACAATCTGTTTCATGCCCCAGAGCCAGCAAAAGGACCAGGGTATTTTTTCATTGGGAGCATGGGGAGAGAGCGCAATTTCAGCACCTCCAGCACTAAGTGTATATAATGCCAGAGGGACAGGTGGAGGGCAGCTTGACAGGGAGCATTGGACAGGATCGGGGCAGTGGGACAGGAGGAGCGCAGTGGGACAGGTGAGGGGCAGTGGGACAGGAGGAGCACAGAGGGACAAGTGAGGGGCAGATGGACAGGAGGAGTGCAGAAGGATAGGTGAGGGGCAGTGGGACAGGTGAGGAGCGCAGTGGGACAGGTGAGGGGCAGTGGGGGTGAGGGCAGTGGGACAGGAGGAGCGCAGTGGGACAGGTGAGGGGCAGTGGGACAGGAGGAGCTCAGAGGGACAGATGGGGGGCAGCGTGACAGGGGGGCATGGGACAGGATCAGGGCAGCGGGAGAGGAGCAGCACAGTGGGACAGGGTGAGGGCAGCAGGACAGGTGGGAGCACAGTGGGACAGGTGAGGGACAGTGGGACAGGAGGAGTGCAGTGGGACAGGGAGAGGCAGTAGGACAGGAGGAACGCAGTGGGACAGGTGAGGGGCAGTGGGACAGGAGGAGCGCAGAGGGACAGAGGAGAGGCAGTAGGACAGGAGGAGCGCAGTGGGACAGTGAGGGGCAGTGGGGGACAGGAGGAGCGCAGTGGGACAGTGAGGGGGCAGTGGGACAGGAGGAGCGCAGTGGGACAGGTGAGGGACAGGAGGAGCACAGTGGGACAGGTGAGAGGCAGTGGGACAGGAGAAGGAGCACAGAGGGACAGGAGGAGCGCAGAGGGATAGGTGAGGGGCAGTGGGACAGGGAGGAGCGCAGAGGGATAGGTGGGGGGCAGCGTGACAGGGGGTATGGGACAGGATCACAGCAGCTGGACAGGAGGAATGCAGAGGGAAAAGTGAGGGGCGATGGACAGGAGGGCGCAGAGGGGACAGGATCGGGGCAGATGGACAGGAGGAGTGCAGAAGGATAGGGGGGGCAGCGTGACAGGGGGGCGTGACAGGACAGGATTGGAAGGCAGCGGGACAGAGAAGTGCAGTGGGACAGGTGAGGGACAGTGGGACAGGTGAGGGCAGTGGGACAGGAGGAGGGCAGTGGGACAGGTGAGGGGCAGTGGGACAGGTGAGAGCGCAGTGGGACAGGTGAGGGCGCAGTGGGACAGGTGAGGAGGAAGTGGGACAGGTGAGGGGCAGTGGGACAGGAGGTGCAGAGGGACAGATGGGGGGCAGCGTGACGGGGGGGGGGGGGGCATGGGACAGGATCAGGGCAGCGGGACAGGAGCAGCACAGTGGGACAGGTGAGGGGCAGTGGGACAGGAGGAGCACAGTGGGATAGGGAGGGGCAGTGGGACAGGAGGAGCACAGTGGGACAGAGGAGAGGCAGGACAGGAGGACGCAGTGGGACAGGAGGAGGACAGTGGGACAGGAGGAGAGGCAGTGGGACAGGTGAGGGGCAGTGGGACAGGAGGAGTGCAGACAGGGACAGGTGGGGCAGTGGGACAGGAGAAGGGAGCACAGAGGGACAGGAGGAGTGCAGAGGGATAGGTGGGGAGCAGCATGACAGGGGGTATGGGACAGGATCACGGCATCTGGACGGAGGAATGCAGAGGGACATGTGAGGGCAGATGGACAGGAGGAGCGCAGAGTGACAGTGTGAGGGGCAGATGGACAGGGGAAGCGGGAAGGACAGGTGAGGACAGCAGATGGACAGGAGGAGCGCAGAAGGACAGGTGAGGGGCAGTGGGACAGGAGGAGCAAAGGGACAGGTGAGAGGCAGTGGGACAGGAGGAGTGCAGAGGGACAGGTGGGGGGGCAGCGTGACAGGGGATGGGCAGGCTTGCGGACAGCTGGACAGGAGGGCGCAGAGGGGAGGATCAGAGCAGACAGGGCAGGACAGGGACACAGGTGAGGGGAGTGGGGCAGGAATGGGACAGGTGAGGGGCAGATGGACAAGAGGAGCGCAGAGGGATAGGTGTGGGGCAGTGGGACAGGAGGAGCACAGAGGGCAGGTGGGGGCAGTGGGACAGGAGGAGCCAGAGGGACAGGTGAGCAGGGCAGGAGGAGGAGGGACAGGAGGAGGCAGAGGGACAGGGACAGGAGGGGCAGAGGGACAGGGGGCAGAGGGACAGGGACAGGTGGGGCAGCTGGGCAGGAGGAGCGCAGAGGGACAGGGGAGGGGCACAGTGGGATGGAGGGGCAGCTGGACAGGAGGAGGGAAGGTGGGCAGAGGGGACATGGGACAGGAGGAGGGGCACAGATGGACAGGAGGAACGCAGAGGGACAGGTGGAGGGCAGTGGGACAGGAGGAGCGCAGAGAGGGACAGGTGAGGAGCAGTGGGACAGGAGGAGTGGGACAGGGAGCGCAGAGGGACAGGTGAGGGGCAGATGGACAGGAGGAGTGCAGAAGGATAGGTGAGAGGCAGTGTGACAGGAGGAGTGCAGAGGGATAGGTAGGTGGGGGGCAGCGTGACAGGGGTATGGGACAGGCTCGCGCCAGCTGGACAGGAGGAGCGCAGAGGGACAGGATCACGCCAGCTGGACAGGAGGAGTGCAGAGGGACAGGTGGGGGGCAGATGGACAGGAGGAGCGCAGAGGGACAGGTGAGGGGCAGATGGACAGGAGGAGCGCAGAGGGATAGGGTGGGGCAGTGGGACAGGAGGAGCACAGAGGGATAGGTGGGGGGCAGATGGACAGGAGGAGCACAGAGGGACACGTGAGGGGCAGATGGACAGGAGGAGCGCAGAAGGATAGGTGAGGGGCAGCGGACAGGGGGCGTGGGACAGGATTGGGGCAGCTGGGCAGGGAGGAGCGCAGAGGGACAGGAGAAGGAGCACAGTGGGACAAGTGAGGGGCAGTAGGACAGGAGGAGCACAGAGGGACAGGTGAGGGGCAGTGGGACAGGAGGAGTGCAGAGGGACAGGTGAGGGGCAGATGGACAGGAGGAGCGCAGAGGGACAGGTGGAGAGGCAGTGTGACAGGAGGAGTGCAGAGGGAAAGGTGGGGGGCATGGCGTGACAGGGGTATGGGACAGGCTCGCGCCAGCTGGACAGGAGGAGCGCAGAGGGACAGGATCGCGCCAGCTGGACAGGAGGGGAGCGCAGAGGGACAGGTGGGGGGCAGATGGACAGGAGGAGTGCAGAGGGACAGGTGAGGGGCAGATGGACAAGAGGAGCGCAGAGGGACAGGTGGGGGCAGATGGACTGGAGGAGCACAGAGGGATAGGTGGGGGGCAGTGGGGACAGATGGGTGGTAGTGGGACAATGTGGGGGACAGGAGGGGGAAGTGGAACAGATGTGGGGCAGGGTGACATGTGGGGGCAGGGGGCAGTGTGATGGATGGGGGGCAATGGGACAGGGAGGGAAGTAGAACAGGTGGGGGGCAGTGTATAAGGGGACAGTGACACAGGACTGAGGGAGCACCAGACCTCCAAGCACTTACCTGTTCAGCAGCCGCTCCTCCTGTCAGGATCATTCCAGGACGGGTGCCTGTGTCCCTTCTCCCCCACGATCTTCGGCGGCGGCTGAAAAGGAGTGGGCGGGCTCCGCCCCCCTGACCTCTTCGTCTTCTGCTTCCTCCTTCCTCTGGCCTTCCTGCAGATCCCGGATCTTCATGGGGGAACTCATCTTGCCGCTACACTGGCACACTGACAGCGGGCACCTCCACTCAAGCACTCCGAGCGCACACCGGGGATCCACCCACCACTCTGCTCTCCTCTGCAGCCAGTCCCTCAGCCATGGCGGCCCTGCTCCTGTCCCTTTCCCACGGTAGTGTCTCTTCCGTGGGAAAGGGGGGGCAGCACTGCCGCCTGCCGCCCCCCTGAAAAGTGCCGACCTAGGCAAATGCCTAGTTTGCCTCGTGGCAAATACGCCCCGTTTGTATATCCTCATGAGATATGATGGAATGTCACAAAATAATCATCATCATCATATTATAATAATATCTGATTTCAGATCCCGATATCTCGATGCTCAGATCCCTGTTTGCCCGGCAGCAGAAAAAAAGTTTGGATCTTCATTTCACAAATGCTGCTATGAGTGTGTCCTGTGTCCGGAAGGAGAGATATCCAACATTTCTGGTAGAGTTGTACTTGTTACTAAGTTATATTTGGCTGGTCAGAAGTCACCTCACTACTTAAAGTGTTAATCAGGGAAAAATATGAAGTATGTACCTGCAAAATGTGCACATTTATTATTATTATTATACAGGATTTATTCAGCGCTTTACAATATAAAGGGAGACAATACAGCAACAATACAGTTCAATACAAGAGGGTTAGGAGGGCCTGATCCTGGGAGCTTACAATCTAAGAGGAAGGGGCCAGTGGTACAAAAGGTAGTAACTGTGGGGGATGGACTGGTAGAAGGAATAGAAGATTACATTATTAGTTGTGGGCGGGATAGGCTTCCTTGAATGAGAGGTTTTCAGTGATCGCCTAAAAGTGTGCAGAGCAGGCAATAGTCTGATAAATTGGGGTAGAGAGTTACAGAGGATGGGGGAAGCTCTGGAGAAGTCCTGGAGATTAGAATGGGAGGAGGAGATAAGGGAGCTAAAGGGCAGGTCGTGCGAGGAGTGGAGAGTATAGTTTGGGTGATATTTGGAGACAAGATCGGTGATGTAATTTGGGGGCGGAGTTATAAATGGCTTTATATGTTATTGTTTGGAATTTTATCCGTTGGGCAATGGGAAGCCAGTGGAGGGATTGGCAGAGAGGGGTGGAGGACACTGAATGGAGGCCAGTGGAGGGATTGGCAGAGAGGGGTGGAGGACACTGAGTGGAGGCCAGTGGAGGGATTGGCAGAGAGGGTGGAGGACACTGAGTGGAGGCCAGTGGAGGGATTGGCAGAGAGGGGTGGAGGACACTGAATGGAGGCCAGTGGAGGGATTGGCAGAGAGGGGTGGAGGACACTGAGTGGAGGCCATTGAGGGATTGGCAGAGAGAGGTGGAGGACACTGAGTGGAGGCCAGTGGAGGGATTGGCAGAGAGGGGTGGCGGACACTGAATGGAGGCCAGTAGAGGGATTGGCAGAGAGGGGTAGAGGACACTGAATGGAGGCCAGTGGAGTGGGGGATTGGCAGAGAGGGGGTGGAGGACACTGAGTGGAAGCCAGTGGAGGGATTGGCAGAAGAGAGAGGGGTGGAGGACACTGAGTGGAGGCCAGTGGAGAGATTGGCAGAGAGGGGTGGCAGATATAGAACGGTTAGTAAGGTGGATGAGTCTGGCAGCAGCATTCATGATAGACTGAAGAGGGGATAGTCTGCGGTGAGGTCGGCCAATGAGGAGGGAGTTACAATAGTCAAGGCGTGATATAACAAGGAAGTGAATAAGTTGCTCAGTAGTTTTAGAGGTTAAGAAAGGGTGTATCTTGGAGATGTTGCGGAGGTTGGAGGTGTTGCGGAGGTTGGAGATGTTGCGGAGGTGAAGTCTACCAGATTTGGACAGTGATTGGATTTGGGGGTGAAAGGACAGATGGGAGTCTAGGATTACACCTAACACCCTGGCATGGGGGGAGGGATGGTTGCATTATTGATCTTGATGGAGAAGTCAGGGGAGGGGGCACGGGCTGGGGGGAATACTAAGAGCTCCGTTTTGGAAAGATTGAGTTTGAGGAAGTGGAGTGACATCCATGCCGATATGTCGCTTAGTAGGTTAGTAATGCAAGAGGAGACTGAAGGGGTGAGGTGAGGGGTAGAAAGATAGATTTGTGTGTCATCAGCATAGAGATGGTACTTAAAGCCATGGGAGTTTAGCAAGTGACCTAAGGAGGAGGTGTAGATGGAGAAGAGAAGGGGTCCAAGGACAGAACCTTGAGTAACCCCTACAGAAAGAGGAAGTGAAGAGGAGGAGGCAGCGTTATAGGTAATGCTGAAGGCGCACTGCGATAGGTAGGAGGAGAATCAGGAGAGAGCAGAGTCTCAGAGGCCAAGAGAGTGGAGTTTTTTTTAGGAGGAGGGGATGGTCAACAGTATCAAAAGCCACAGAGAGGTCAAGTAGTAAGAGTACAGAGTAGTGGCCATTGGTTGGGATGAGTATGGAGTAGTGGCCATTGGTTGGGATGAGTACGGAGTAGTGGCCATTGGTTGGGATGAGTACGGAGTGGTGGCCATTGGTTGGGATGAGTACGGAGTAGTGGCCTTTGGTTGGGATGAGTACGGAGTAGTGGCCTTTGGTTGGGATGAGT
>CATNWA010004960.1:0-14087 GCA_951230385.1 Staurois parvus
AAAGGGGAGTCATACCAGGATCATCCACAAGGAGGCAGAAGAGTGTCGGTAATATTATGGGTGTCATACCAGGATCATCCACAAGGAGGCAGCAGAGTGTCGGTAATATTATGGGTGTCATACCAGGATAATCCACAAGGAGGCAGCAGAGTGTCGGTAATATTATGGGTGTCATACCAGGATCATCCACGAGGAGGCAGCAGAGTGTTGGTAATATTATGGGTGTCATACCAGGATCATCCACGAGGAGGCAGCAGAGTGTCGGTAATATTATGGGTGTCATACCAGGATCATCCACGAGGAGGCAGCAGAGTGTTGGTAATATTATGGGTGTCATACCAAGATCATCCATGAGGAGGCAAAGCAGTTTTATTATGTTAATTCCTCTTGAGTCATACTTATTCTGGCCACAGGGCGGCAGGTACTTTGTCGCCGCCTTGTGGATTGATCTGTTAGCACATGATATGACATTATTGTACTGCCATCTGCTGGCTGATCCTGGAAGCGCTCACATTCATTTTTCTATAAACAGAATATAACTGGTACTATACTGCCGCCTTGTGGATGGATGTGGTAGTACTTTGTAGTTCTAAGCACTCTATATGTCAGGACTGCGCTGCCTTCTGCTGGCTGAGCCTGGTATGACTCCTACCAGAGTTCTGACAGAATAATATTCCTCCCGATACAATCAGGCCGGGAGGAGTTATCTGCAGTTTCCTTATTCTCTGCAGTGGAAATATAACTGATATGTGGAGGAGGTTGATTCTCAGGATCTATCTACTGCTGCCACCATCTTTTTGACAACCACTGACTGTTTTTTCCTGTCGTGGATGGCGCCTCGGGCATGCACAGTAGTATGTATAGTATTGCCCTTGGTAGTATGTCCAGTCACTCATATCAGGCAGCCATTGTGCTGAGGATATCACAGAAAATGAAATAATCAGGATCCCCTTGCTGAGTTGTTTGGTCCCGCCCCTCCCTTCTGGGTGGTGGGTCTCTAGTCTTTCATTTATCGTACGGTTATAGTTACCTAATAAATAATAGATGGATATAGATCGCCAAATCAGGAGAGGGGATACATGATTATATGCCAGCCAATCAGAAGGTGAGGGGTGGAGCCTCAGAACTACACTCCTTTGAACGGAATTGTAAAAGAATAATATCTTTGATGGCAGCCATATTATTGAAGACCAGGCCATTTTCTCTTCCCCATAATGGCAGCTGATCTGGGCACGTGCAGTACACAGAAAAGAAATGTAAGCTGCAACCACCATTTTCTTGAAGATTTGGTAATTATTTCCCTTAAACAATGGCGGCAGACTGGGCCTGCTCCATATATCCTGAAATGTGGTGACATCTAATGGCTGAACCATTGAATCACCCACATTGATTTTTCTATACACAGACTATTACTGGTACTTTCCCGCCACCTTGTGGATAGATGTGGTAATACATCCTATATCTAAGCAGACAATATGAGAACTGCGCTGCCATCTGCTGGCTGAGCCTGGTATGACTCCCACCGAATGTCTGACACAGAATGTTATTGCGCTCAATACAATTGGGTCAGGAAGGAGGAAGAGGCTTCACAGATTTCCTAATTTTTTAAAGGTGAATCAGAAATGGATATGTGAAGGAAGCTATTCTTCAGGATATGTGTACAGCGGCTGCCATCTTGTTGAAGACCACTTCATGGTTTCTCCTTTCGAAGATGGCAGGACAGACTTGTGCACTAGTATGTATAGTATATTTGTATTCTCTTTAGTTGAATGTCCATTCACACGTCTTTCAGACTGCCATTGTGTTGAGGTAACTACAGCGAATTATATAATGTATATCATTGTATAGTAACACAGAAAGAGTTATACCAGGATCGTCCATAAGGTGACAGCAGAGTGTTGGTAATATTATGTGTATAGTAACACAGAGGAGTCATACCAGGATCATCCACAAGGAGGCAGGAAAGTATCGGTAATATTATGTGTATAGTAACACAGGGGGGTCATACCAGGATCATCCACAAGGAGGCAGCAGAGTGTTGGTAATATTATGTGTATAGTAACACAGGGGGGTCATACCAGGATCATCCACAAGGAGGCAGAAGAGTGTCGGTAATATTATGTGTGTTATATCAGGATCATCCACTAGGAGGCAGCAGAGTATTGGTAATATTATGTGTACAGTAACAAAGGGTGATTCATACCAGGATCATCTACAAGGAGGCAGCAGAGTGTCGGTAATATTTTGTGTATAGTAACACGAGGGGAGTCATACCAGGATCATCCACAAGGTGGCAGCAGAGTGTCGGTAATATTATGGGTGTCATACCAGGATCATCCACAAGGAGGCAGCAGAATGTTGGTAACATTATGGGTGTAATATCAGGATCATTCACAAGGAGGCAGCAGAGTGTCGGTAATATTATGGGGGTCACATACAGTTGCAAGAAAAAGTATGTGAACCCCTTGGGATTACGTGGAGTTTTGCATGAATTGGGCATAAAATGTGCTCTGAACGTCATCTAAGTCACAACAATAGAAGAACACAGTCTGCTGAACATAATACTACACAAACATTAGATGTTGCCATGGTTTAATTGCACATAACATGTAAACATTCACAGTGCAGGGAGGAAAAAGTATGTGAACCTTTGGACTTAATAACTGGTTGACCCTCCTTTGGCAGCAATAACCTCAAGCAAACGTTTCCTGTAGTTGCAGATCAGACCTGCACAACGATCTGGAGTCATTTTGGACCACTCCTCTTCACAAAGCTGTTTCATGTAGCAATATTCTTGGGATGTCTGGTGTGAATCGCTCTCTTAAGGTCATGCCACAGCATTTCAATGGGGTTGAGGTCAGGACTCTGACTGGGCCACTCCAGAAGGTGTATTCTGTGCTGTTGCAGCCATTGTTTTGTTGAATGACTTGTATGCTTTGGGTCATCATTGTCCTGTTGCATCACCCATCCTCTGCGGAGCTTCAGTTGGCGGACAGATAGTCGTACGTTTTCCTGTAAATGTCTTGATAAACTCTGGAATTCATTTTCCCATCAATGACAACAATCTGTCCAGGCCCTGAGGCAGCAAAGCAGCCCCAAACCATGATGCTCCCTCCGCCATGTTTCACAGTGGGGATGAGGTTTTGATGTTGGTGTGCTGGGCCTTTTTTTCTCCACACATAGTGTTGTGTGTGTTCTTCCCAAACACTCAATCTTGGTTTCATCTGTCCACAGTATATTCTGCCAGTAGTGCTGTGGAACATCCAGGTGCTCTTTTGCAAACTTCAAACATGCTGCAATATTCTTTTTGGACAGCAATGGCTTCCTCCGTGGTGTCCTCCCATGTACTCCATTCTTGTTGAATGTTTTCCTTATTGTAGATGTGTCAACAAAAATGTTAGCATGTGCCAGAGATTTCTGTAGGTCTTTAGCTGACATTCTGGGAATCTTCTTTACCTCATGCAGCATTCTGCGCTGTGCTCTTGCAGTCATTTTTACAGGACGACCACGCCTAGGGAGAGTAGCAACAGTGCTAAACTTTCTCCATTTGTAGACAGTCTGTCTTACCGTGGACACATGAACATCAAGGCTTTTGGAGATACTCTTGTAACCCTTTCCAGCTTCATGCAAGTCAACAATTCTTGATCGTAGGTCTTCTGAGAGCTCTTTTCTGCGAGGCATGGTTCACATCAGACAGTGCTTCTTGAAACCAGTAAACCCAAAACAGGTGTGTGTGTTTTTTAAGGGCAGGACAGCTGTCAGCAAACACATCCAATATCATCACACTGATTGGAGTCAAGGTTGGCTCACTCCTGGCTCCAGTTAGCTCTGGGAGAAGTCATTAAGCTAGGGCCTCACATACTTTTTCCTCCCTGCACTGTGAATGTTTACATGTTATGTGCAATTAAACCATGGCAACATCTAATGTTTGTGTAGTATTATGTTCAGCAGACTGTGTTCTTCTATTGTTGTGATTTAGATGACTTTCAGAGTACATTTTATGCCCAATTCATGCAAAACTCCACGTAATCCCAAGGGGTTCACATACTTTTTCTTTCAACTGTAGTTACATACTTACATAGTTAGTCCGGCTGAAATAAGACAAACGTCCATCCAGTTCAACCATAGAAAAATAAAAAAAAGTATAATCCTACACCCACAGTCGATCCTGAGGAAGGCAAAAAAACCTAGCAAAGCATGATCCAATTTGCACCTGCTGTGAAAAAAATTCCTTCCTGATCCCCAGATCATACCCGATAGTACCAGGATCATCCACAAGGTGGCAGCAGAGTGCCAGTAATGTTATGTAAATATATAAATGCAGCGCTTAAGAGTGATAAACACAGTCCGGTGAAAGGAGTGCTCCGTGATTCCTAGTGCAAATGGTGGAAATTTACACTAACCAGAAAGCGTAAAATAAAACGCATGTGTGTATATATCCTATGGGATCGCCTTCTCCACTCGGATCTGGTCAGAAGAATAGCCGGAAAAGGTAGGTGTCCTGCGCCCTCATGTGGTGAAAGTGTGGTCCAGCAGGTCAGAAAGATGCCAATCTGAGAAAAGTCTCCCCCGTCCTAGAAGATCCTTAGGGCTGTGAAAATGCAAGAAGCTCCTCACAGGAGACACAGGGGAGTACTCATAGTGTAGTAGATACTAGATAAGGCTTTATTTATAAAACATCTGTGCACAATGAACAGGGTATAGGCAGATATGGATGAAACACACTGACCCCTTGATAACAAAGATGGCCGCCGGGCCTCCTCGTGGCACCGGCGGCTTAGTGTCAACGACGTCCTGGGTCCCACCTGACGCGTTTCGTGCGCACGCACTTCTTCAGAGGTGGAACAAAGGAACCGCCGTGACCGTCTTATCTGACATTTATACCGTAACTGGTGCATGCGCACTGATGCGGCGCCATCTTGCCGAGGTCCGGGCGTCCGCACTTATCAAGTGCGCATGCGCGAGTGCCATTTTATCATGGGCCAGGGGTGAGTGCAGAAATCTAAAAAGCGGCTCGCTCCTAGTGGAGTCCGGGCGTCTGTATTTGCGCAAACGCGCATGCGTGGACGCCATTTTGCCATGGGGACAAGAAGACATAGTGCCAAGCACTGACAAAGACAGTCTTGATGAGGACAGACGTCATATGCGCTGCAATAAAATTAATAACGAATAGTCTTTGTGGAGAAGACTCTTAGAGGAGGTATCCAATGTGGAACGTTGTATGGGGGAAAAAATTTAAATTGAATTAAAGGAATTCCCAAACAGTATAAAATGGCCAGGACAAGGGCTCATAGAGTTAGTGGTGAATAAACCACTGTCATAACTAGGGGGGCCAATATATTCATAACCCCATAAAATAGACCGATGATAGAATATAAAAATGTCACGCCCCAATCATAGGTATAATCCTATCCATTAGGCCAAAGCAACATGATAAAATGGCATTAAAATTGTTTGTAAATACCTATCATATGGGGGTTCAAACCCACAATAGTAGGGTATTCCAAAGTAAGATAAATATACGCTTAAATTAGCTAGCAAAATAATAGCAATGCTAAAACGGGCATATATTATAAGCATGTAACATAAAATGCAGAATACAAAACCGTCATACAAATGGCTGAAAAATAAGTTGCTAGAATGGATGCGCAAAAGTAAATTATCATGCATAGAGTTAAAATAAAAGAATAAATATAAAATGGCTCCTTGTGAGCTCAAAGGTATATCAGCATGATTTCATGAAGACCCACAAAAGTTCAGCTGTTATCAATGTAACAGTTGACATCAAGCTCAATGTTCAAACCTGCGGGATACAAAGTGTCCAATTCAAAGATATATTTGGTCTCCATCTGTGAGACTGCCCTGGTTTTGAAAGTTCCTCTCCAGTGTGAGGTGACTACATCAATACCAACAAATCTCAGACTGGAGGGGTCTCTATGGTGATGCTTCCTATAGTGGAGGGACAGGGAGTGTTCCTTGTATCCCTTTTTTATGTTATTGACATGTTCCCGGAGGCGGTCCCTAAGCCGTCTAGTTGTCCTTCCAATGTATTGTTTGGAACAGGGACATTCTAGTAAGTATACAACATATTTACTGTTGCAGCAAATGAATTTATCAATGTTGTATGATTTCCTGGTCTGGTTAGAGGCGAAAGTATCAATCTTTCTCTTCCTCACCCCGTTGCACTTGCAAGCAATGCAATTGTTACATGGGTAGAAGCCAGTAAAGCTAAACAGGGAGGGAGATGGTGTAGGCAGAGAGACTACATTAGGAGCTATTTTGTCTCGCAGAGTAGATGATCTGCGGAAGATAACCTCGGGTTTATCCGGGAGAATCTTAGTGAGCGTGGAGTCGGCCTTCAGGATCCCCAGTTTTTGGTAATTATATGTTTTAAGGATCTGTACTGAGTCGAAAATGTGGTGATGAATGGACAAACCAAAGTTTTGGGTGGTTTAGTCTGGGTACTCAATAATTCCTGTCTATCCATGTTGGCTATTAATTCCATAGTGCTATCCAGCCTCTCCTTATCATAGCCCTTTTCAAGAAATCTGTCTTTAAGAATGTTTGCCTGCGTACGGAAGACATCAACACTAGTGCAGTTTCTCCTAAGTCTGAGGAATTGTCCTTTAGGTATTCCTGCTAACCAGCTAGGGTGATGGCAACTTCCAAGGGGAATGAAACTGTTGCGATCGGTGGATTTGAAAAAAGATTTAGTAGCAATACGCCCCTCTAGATTTAGTAAAGTGAGGTCCAAGAAGTCAATTTCCGTATTACTATATTTATATGACAATTTGATGTTGACCGTATTGTTATTGAGAGTAGTGAAGAAATTAATGAGGGACTGTTCTGTGCCATTCCAAAAAAGGAGTATGTCATCAATATACCGCTTATAGAAAAGTAGTTCAGGCCAGTCCATAGCATAAATGTTGTCCTCCTCCCAAAAGGACATAAACAGGTTTGCCAAGCTGGGGGCAAACTTTGCCCCCATGGCAACGCCCTTGACCTGCAGATAATATTTACTATCGAACCACATATAGTTCTTGGACATGGCAAAATCTAAGAGTTTTAATATGAACTCAATATGTGGGGGGAGTAACGAACTCTCATGTGTAAGGTAGTGGTTGGCAACAATCATCCCATCTTTATGATTGATGTTGCTGTACAACGCCTCAACATCCGCTGTGACCAAAAGGGCAGACGGAGGGATGCAGATATCTTTAATGGAGTTGAGAACATCTCCATGGAGTGTCTCTTAGGTAGGAAGGGGTGTCAAGTACTAAGGGCTGTAAATGCTGGTCAATATAGGCACCTATTCTTGAGCAAAGTGAATCGATACCGCTCACTATTGGTCTACCCGGTGGTTTCAATGGGTTCTTATGTACTTTTGGTAAAATGTACAGAACCGGAAGGCGAGGAGCTTTGGGGCACAAAAATTCCTTCTCTTTTTTATTGATAATAGAACTCTCATAACCATTTTTTATAATGGTCTTGAGGGTACGTTTGTACCCAGGCAAGGGATCTCTATGAAGCAACTGATAAGTTGACGCATCCCCGAGAATGTTATACACTTCCGCTGTGTAATCTCTCTTATCCAAAATTACAAACCCCTCCCCCCTTGTCCGCTGGTCTTACTACAAGATCTTTTTTCTCCAAGAGAGATTTAATAGCCACATCAGTCTTGGGATCTTTATATATTTTTTCTTAAGTGGGAGATTTTTTAGGTCTTTCAATACTTGGTCTTTAAATAAACCTACAGCAGAATTATTCTGTGGTGGAGGGTTGAAAGTGGATGCGTTAGCAAGGGAGGTGTATTGGCCAGAGGGTTGTTTAGAAATGGGGTTATTCAGGAAGTATCTTTTGATGGATAACTTTCTAACAAATTTTTGAATATCAATAAAAGCCTGGAATTTATTCATAGGCCTAGCAGGAGCAAATTTCAAACCCTTATTAAGGAGAATGAGTTCACTGTCAGAAAGGGGAGTTGCACTGAGATTAAAAATGCCTTTCCCTATCAAGTCCTTCTTCGCTTTGTTGGATCTGCTGATTCTCCTCCCTCCCCTCTTGCCTCTATATTGTCGCTTCGTTTTCTTACCCTGCCTCTCTCTAAAAAACGATTGCCATTATTAGTGCGGGTATCCGGAGTTCTGGGGGTGGGAGGTGCATAATATTCATCATAAGGTGGTCTCCAATGTTGATTTTGGTAATCACGGGGGTACTGGTCTCTATAGTACCCTTGTTGTGGGGAATTGTAGTAATGGTAATCATTATGATAGTCAGAGGAATTCCTCTGTGAATAAGCAGGGCCCTGGTGGTGATTAATCTTATAGTTATTTCTGCGTTTATTAGGTTTGTTGGGTTTATACTGGGTGTTATATTGGACAGGATTTCCTTGTTTAAGGGGAGCATTAGAATTTCCCTGTTTAGGATGAGCATTAGGATGCCATCTATTGTCCCTAGACCCAATATTCCTGTCGGATAAATCCGATAGTGGTTGGAATCTATTTTGGGTGGTGATGTTGTAACCTACTTTATTAGGGTTAATGGGATTTTGCTTGCTGAGTATGTGAGCTGGAGTAGAAGGTAGAAGAGATCCACCAGTACTCCCCATGGTATTGGTGTCCAAAGTTTGCCATTTGAACACCTGTTGTGTTTGGTAGTCAGCTGAGTCCCTACTATATTTCTTTCTTTTTTTGTTTTTATGCCCCAAATCCACATTTTCTAAATGTTTTTTTAGCTTGTTGGATTCGGTGATATAATCATCATTGGCTTTTATATGGAGTGAGTTTATCCCTCACCAAATTAATCTCCTTATCCAAATAGGACAATTTTTTCTTTTTCCTGACAATTAAAAATTTAAGCATGTCAATGCCAACCGTGTTGAAATAGTGGTACCATTCCAACAGTGATGAAGTGTCATCAGTGTCAGGAGAAATGTCCCATCTAAGGGATCTGGGGACCATTTGGTCTTTAACGTATTTCTCCAGAAAGGAGATATCCCAGATAGTCTTAATTTCAGAGGTAGTAAGATTGTGTAGATGAATGAACAACCCCCTGAGATCCTCCGTATCATTTACTTGTGTAAAGATATCGTCCGGTATTAGAGATCTAGAGGCTCTAATATCAAAAATGTCTCCCATGAGGAAAAGTATTAGAGAGCTGCTATACTAATAAATATGGTTAAAACAGATATAGAATAAAATAAACAGTAAGCGCTCAATACTGATGGCAGCAGCTGAACATACAGGAAAACGCATAAGAAGTCCCACAATACATAAATATATAAATGCAGCGCTTAAGAGTGATAAACACAGTCCGGTGAAAGGAGTGCTCCGTGATTCCTAGTGCAAATGGTGGAAAATTTACACTAACCAGAAAGCGTAAAATAAAACGCATGTGTGTATATATCCTATGGGATCGCCTTCTCCACTCGGATCTGGTCAGAAGAATAGACGGAAAAGGTAGGTGTCCTGCGCCCTCATGTGGTGAAAGTGTGGTCCAGCAGGTCAGAAAGATGCCAATCTGAGAAAAGTCTCCCCCGTCCTAGAAGATCCTTAGGGGCTGTGAAAATGCAAGAAGCTCCTCACAGGAGACACAGGGGAGTACTCATAGTGTAGTAGATACTAGATAAGGCTTTATTTATAAAACATCTGTGCACAATGAACAGGGTATAGGCAGATATGGATGAAACACACTGACCCCTTGATAACAAAGATGGCCGCCGGGCCTCCTCGTGGCACCGGCGGCTTAGTGTCAACGACGTCCTGGGTCCCACCTGACGCGTTTCGTGCGCACGCACTTCTTCAGAGGTGGAACAAAGGAACCGCCGTGACCGTCTTATCTGACATTTATACCGTAACTGGCGCATGCGCACTGATGCGGCGCCATCTTGCCGAGGTCCGGGCGTCCGCACTTATCAAGTGCGCATGCGCGAGTGCCATTTTATCATGGGCCAGGGGTGAGTGCAGAAATCTAAAAAGCGGCTCGCTCCTAGTGGAGTCCGGGCGTCTGTATTTGCGCAAACGCGCATGCGTGGACGCCATTTTGCCATGGGGACAAGAAGACATAGTGCCAAGCACTGACAAAGACAGTCTTGATGAGGACAGACGTCATATGCGCTGCAATAAAATTAATAACGAATAGTCTTTGTGGAGAAGACTCTTAGAGGAGGTATCCAATGTGGAACGTTGTATGGGGGAAAAAATTTAAATTGAATTAAAGGAATTCCCAAACAGTATAAAATGGCCAGGACAAGGGCTCATAGAGTTAGTGGTGAATAAACCACTGTCATAACTAGGGGGGCCAATATATTCATAACCCCATAAAATAGACCGATGATAGAATATAAAAATGTCACGCCCCAATCATAGGTATAATCCTATCCATTAGGCCAAAGCAACATGATAAAATGGCATTAAAATTGTTTGTAAATACCTATCATATGGGGGTTCAAACCCACAATAGTAGGGTATTCCAAAGTAAGATAAATATACGCTTAAATTAGCTAGCAAAATAATAGCAATGCTAAAACGGGCATATATTATAAGCATGTAACATAAAATGCAGAATACAAAACCGTCATACAAATGGCTGAAAATAAGTTGCTAGAATGGATGCGCAAAAGTAAATTATCATGCATAGAGTTAAAATAAAAGAATAAATATAAAATGGCTCCTTGTGAGCTCAAAGGTATATCAGCATGATTTCATGAAGACCCACAAAAGTTCAGCTGTTATCAATGTAACAGTTGACATCAAGCTCAATGTTCAAACCTGCGGGATACAAAGTGTCCAATTCAAAGATATATTTGGTCTCCATCTGTGAGACTGCCCTGGTTTTGAAAGTTCCTCTCCAGTGTGAGGTGACTACATCAATACCAACAAATCTCAGACTGGAGGGGTCTCTATGGTGATGCTTCCTATAGTGGAGGGACAGGGAGTGTTCCTTGTATCCCTTTTTTATGTTATTGACATGTTCCCGGAGGCGGTCCCTAAGCCGTCTAGTTGTCCTTCCAATGTATTTACGGTATAAATGTCAGATAAGACGGTCACGGCGGTTCCTTTGTTCCACCTCTGAAGAAGTGCGTGCGCACGAAACGCGTCAGGTGGGACCCAGGACGTCGTTGACACTAAGCCGCCGGTGCCACGAGGAGGCCCGGCGGCCATCTTTGTTATCAAGGGGTCAGTGTGTTTCATCCATATCTGCCTATACCCTGTTCATTGTGCACAGATGTTTTATAAATAAAGCCTTATCTAGTATCTACTACACTATGAGTACTCCCCTGTGTCTCCTGTGAGGAGCTTCTTGCATTTTCACAGCCCCTAAGGATCTTCTAGGACGGGGGAGACTTTTCTCAGATTGGCATCTTTCTGACCTGCTGGACCACACTTTCACCACATGAGGGCGCAGGACACCTACCTTTTCCGGCTATTCTTCTGACCAGATCCGAGTGGAGAAGGCGATCCCATAGGATATATACACACATGCGTTTTATTTTACGCTTTCTGGTTAGTGTAAATTTCCACCATTTGCACTAGGAATCACGGAGCACTCCTTTCACCGGACTGTGTTTATCACTCTTAAGCGCTGCATTTATATATTTATGTATTGTGGGACTTCTTATGCGTTTTCCTGTATGTTCAGCTGCTGCCATCAGTATTGAGCGCTTACTGTTTATTTTATTAGTAATGTTATGTGTATAGTATACAGGGGAGTCATACCAGGATCATCCATAAGAAGGCAGCAGAGTGTCGGTAATATTATGGGTGTCATACCAGGATCATCCACAAGGAGGCAGAAGTGTGTCAGTAATATTATGGGTGTCATACCAGAATCATCCACAAGGAGGCAAAAGAGTGTCTGAAAATATTATGTGTATAGTAACAAAGAGGAGTCATACCAGGATCATCCACAAGGTGGCAGCAGAATGTCAGTAATATTATGGGTTTCATACCAGGATCATCCACCAGGAGGCAGAAGAGTGTCAGTAATATTATGTGTATAGTAACACCGGGGAGTCGTACCAGGATCATCCACAAGGAGGCATTAGAGTGTTGGTAATATTATGGGTCTCATACCAGGATCATCCACAAGGAGGCAGAAGAGTGTCAGTAATATTATGGGTGTCATACTTAGATCATCCACAAGGAGGCATTAGAGTATCGGTAATATTATGGGTGTCATACCAGGATCATCCACAAGGAGGCATTAGAGTGTCGGTAATATTATGGGTGTCACACCTGGATCATCCACAAGGAGGCATTAGAGTATCGGTAATATTATGGGTGTCAAACCAGGATCATCCACAAGGAGGCACTAGAGTGTCGGTAATATTATGGGTGTCATACCAGGATCATCCACAAGGAGGCACTAGAGTGTCGGTAATATTATGGGTGTCATACCAGGATCATCCACAAGCAGGCAGCAGAGTATTGGTAATATTATGGGTGTCATACCAGGATCATCCACAAGGAGGCAGCAGAGTGTCGGTAATATTGTGGGTGTCATACTTAGATCATCCACAATGAGGCAGCAGAGTGTCGGTAATATTATGGGTGTCATACCAGGATCATCCACAAGGAGGCAGCAGAGTGTTGGTAATATTATGGAGAGTCATACCAGGATCATCCACAAGGAGGCAGCAGAGTGTCGGTAATATTATGGGTGTCATACCAGGATCATCCACAAGGAGGCAGCAGAATGTCGGTAATATTATGGGTGTCATACCAGGATCATCCACAAGGAGGCAGCAGAGTGTGGGTAATATTATGGGTGTCATACCAGGATCATCCACAAGGAGGCAGCAGAGTGTCAGTAATATTTAGGGTATCATACCAGGATCATCCACAAGGAGACACTAGAGTGTCGGTAATATTATGAATGTCATACCAGGATCATCCACAAGGAGGCAGCAGAGTGTCGGTAATATTATGGGTGTCATACTTAGATCATCCACGAGGAGGCACTAGAGTGTCGGTAATATCATGAGTGTCATGCCTGGATCATCCACAAGGAGGCACTAGAGTGTCGGTAATATTATGGGGTGTCATACCAGGATCATCCACAAGGGCACCAGAGTGTCGGTAATATTATGGGTGTCATACCAGGATCATCCACAAGGAGGCACCAGAGTGTAGGTAATATTATGGGTGTCATACCAGGATCATCCAAAAGGAGGCAGCAGAGTGTTGGTAATATTATGGGTGTCATACCAGGATCATCCACAAGGAGGCAGCAGAGTGTGGGTAATATTATGGGTGTCATACCAGGATCATCCACAAGGAGGCACTAGAGTGTAGGTAATATTATTGGGTGTCATACCAGGATCATCCATAAGGAGGCAGCAGAGTGTTGGTAATATTATGGGTGTCATACCAGGATCATCCAAAAGGAGGCACTAGAGTGTCGGTAATATTATGAGTGTCATACCAGGATCATCCACAAGGAGGCAGCAGAGTGTGGGTAATATTATGGGTGTCATACCAGGATCATCCACAAGGCGGCAGCAGAGTGTCAGTAATATTATGGGTGTCATACTTAGATCATCCACAAGGAGGCAGCAGAGTGTGTCGGCAATATTATGGGTGTCATACCAGGATCATCCACAAGGAGGCAGCAGAATGTCGGTAATATTATGGGTGTCATACCAGGATCATCCACAAGGAGGCAGCAGAGTGTCGGTAATATTATGGGTGTCATACCAGGATCATCCACAAGGAGGCAGCAGAGTGTGGGTAATTTTATGGGTGTCATACTTAGATCATCCACAAGGAGGCAGCAGAGTGTCGGCAATATTATGGGTGTCATACCAGGATCATCCACACAAGGAGGCAGCAGAATGTCGGTAATATTATGGGTGTCATACCAGGATCATCCACAAGGAGGCAGCAGAGTGTCGGTAATATTATGGGTGTCATACCAGGATCATCCACAAGGAGGCAGCAGAGTGTGGGTAATATTATGGGTGTCATACCAGGATCATCCACAAGGAGGCAGCAGAGTGTCGGTAATATTATGGGTGTCATACCAGGGTCATCCACAGGAGGCAGCAGAGTGTCGGTAATATTATGGGTGTCATACCAGGATCATCA
>CATNWA010004961.1:0-26182 GCA_951230385.1 Staurois parvus
ATGACGGGGCACTATTCCTCCCGTAAACCCCTGAGAGGCATTTTTCTCCCTGATCCCAATGGGGGGCCCTATTCCCCCCGCGACACCAATGTGGGGCACTATTCCCCCCGCTGCACCAATGATGAGGCACTATTCCTCCGGATACCAATGAGGGGGCACTTTCCCCCAAATGCCCCTTTTTGGGGGCATTTTCCCTCCCTGATAAAATGATGGGGCATTTCCTCCGCTGATACCAATGATGGGGCCTATTCCCCCCCTGAACCCCAAATGTGGGCATATTCCCCCCCACTAAACCCCAAAAGGGGGAGGGGGCACTATTTCCTCCCACTGACACAATGATGGGCCCCATATTCCTCCCCTGACCCCCAATGATGAGGAATTCCCCCCGCTGCCCCAATGGGGGCATATTCCTCCCGCGCCCCAATGGGGGGGCACTTTCCCCCCATGACATAATGTGGGGCACTTTTCCCTCCTCCAAATGACACTAATGAGGGGCATTTTTCCTCCCCTCACTGACACCAATGACTGGGCACTATTCCTTCCCCCACTGGCATCAATGACGGTGCACGTTTTTTTTTTTTTTTTTTTTTTTTTTTTCTTTGTTTTTTTTTTCCCCCTGACACCAAAGATGGGGGCCACGGGTGTTTTTTTTTTTTGTTCTATTTTCTTCCCACTGACACATTGATGGGGACATTTGTTCATAGCTTTTTTTTTAAACTATAGTCCGGCCCTTCCAACGGTCTGAGGGACAGTGAACTGGCCCCCTGTTTAAAAAGTTTGAGGACCCTGCTCTATACCCATAATTTGTTGTGATAGCTATAAACCTTTCACACAATAACAATTCAATATACACTTATTGGGATTTTTATTTTACCAAAAACATGGATGGAGGAGTAGAATACATCTAATTTGGCCTAAGGAAAATGTCATGACTAACTTTAAGTTTATATATCATTTTATTTTATATAGCCAAAAGTAAAACATATTTTTTTCAAACTTTTCGGTCTTTTTTTTGTTTATTAACACAAAAAAGTGCACAGGTGATCGAATAACCACCAAAAGAAAGCTCTATTTTTGGTGAAAAAGGACGTAAATTTTGTGTGGGTGCAGCATTGCAATGACCGCGCAATTATCAGTTGAAATAATGCAGGCGCCAAATAGCAAAAAAAGGCGTTGGTCATTAAGGGGGTAAATCCTCTGGAGGGCAAGTTGGTTAATGAGAAATATCTTCTCTAGGTGTAGATACACATCGGGGGAAATACTAACACAATCAACACTCCTCCACATTCGGCATACACCTTTGAAGACCAGGAGAAAATACAAGTTGTATGACAACATAACAATCATTCCAGAACAAGTCCTAAATTCCACTCCAATGTGATCATTCATACCATCTCCTGCAGCAAAAGCAACACTGGAGAAACCAGCAAGAGATTGGGAGGGGGGGGTGGTGTTAGCCGATGTGGCCTTTTACCTATTAGTCCACTAGCTATAGGCTAGAAGACATTCCATATAGTAGACATTCTTCTCTAAAGCAAATGATTGTCCCCTGTAAGATGTCCTGACACGCCTAGACTTGTTTTGTTGTTCAGTGAATGTTGGAGGAGACTCGCAATACAGCTCTTAATCTGTGGGAGCAAAAATTCACTTCCCGAGTCAATGTTATTAAGGTTCCTCAACTTAAATGTCAACTTAAGTGTCATGTACAACAAGGGGAATGCAGAAATGTGAGTTTGTACATTGACGTACAATATTAACCCCTCGCCTACCGGGCACTTCTACCCCCTTCCTGCCTAGGCTAATTTTCAGCTTTCAGCGCTGTCACACTTTTAATGACAATTTGCGCATTCTCAGTCATGCAACACTACACCCATATAACATTTTTAATTCAATTTTTTTTCACACAAATACAACATTCTTTTGGTGGTATTTCATTGCTGCTGGGTGTTTTGTTTTTTTCACATTTTTTTGCTCTTTTTTTTATTTTATAGCGCAAAAAAAAACAAAAGTTTTTCTTTGCTTCTATTATAAAATTTAGCAAACAGGTAATTTTTCTCCTTCACTGATGTGCGTTGATAAGGCTGCACTGATAGGCGGCATTGATAGGTGGCACTGGATGGACGGCACTGCTGGGCAGCACTGATAGGTGGCCCTGATGGGCACAGGTGGGTGACACTGCTAGGCACAGGTGGGTGGAACTGCTAGGCACAGGTGGATGGAACTGCAGGGCACAGGTGGGTTGGAACTGCAGGGCACAGGTGGGTGGAACTGCTGGGTGGCACAGGTGGGTGGCACTGATGGGCACAGGTGGGCGGCACTGAATGGGTACAGGTGGGAGGCACTGATGGGTACAGGTGGGCAGCAATGCTGGGCACAGGTGGGTGGCACTGCTGGGCACTGATCATCAGGGCATTGATCATCAGTGCCCTGATGATCAGTGCCGATCACTTCTCTGACAATTGCCAGTTATCGGAAATACTTTCCTCACTCTGTGACAGCATGAGGAAAGTGCAGCCAATAAACCGGCAACTGTATTTACCCGGGAGATCTGCTGTGTCATTGAACACAGCTGATCACGTGGTAAAAGGCCTCTGTGATTGGCTGTTTACCATATCCCATTATCAGCTGTGTCTGTATAACACAGAGATCACTGGTGGCGCCGGCTGCACGCTGCTGAGGGCACACAGGGGGCGTGTTCTGGAATGAAGTCCATGGACGTCATCCTAGAACCAGACAACCGCGCTGTAGCCCTCCTTCGGCTATAGTGCAGTAGGGAACTGGTTAAGTTGCTGTAATTTCCAACATTACAATCTAAACACAACTCATGAAAGTAGGTTTTTAAATTAAAAAGTCTATTTAAACCAATAAATTAGGATTTTTATCTTGGAAATACACATTTAATTTAAATGGTGGTAACAGGACCCTACTTTTTTAGAGCGTATAAAAAGCTCAATCTCAGTGTTTTCTGATGATACAAAGCTAAGCCGGCAATAACCTCCCAGCAGGATGGTAGGAACCTTACATGAAGACCTCCATAAAAATAAAGGGGTGGCCAACTACACGGCAAATGAGGTTTAATGTTGAGAAATGTAAAGTAATGCACTTTGGGGTCCAAAAATATGAAAGCAAGTTACTCGCTGGGAGGAGAACCATTGGGGGATTCCGGGATGGAAAAGGATCTGGGGGTCTTAGTAGATCACAGGCTCAGCAATGGCACGCAATGCCAAGCTGCAGCAAGCAAAGCCAGCAGAATATTAGCGTGCATTAAACATGGAATCTCCTCCAGAGATAGGACTATAATTCTACCACTTTATAAAACTCTGGTTTGGCCACATCTGGAGTGTGCCGTCCAGTTCTGGTCACCAGTCCTCAGGAAGGATGTGCTGGAACTGGAGAGAGTCCAGAGAAGGGAAGCAAAGCTAATAAGGGGACTGGAGGACCTCAATTATGAGGAACGACTATAAACACCAAAATGTATTCTCCCTGAAGAAGAGACACTTGAGAGGAGATATGAGAGCGATATACAAATACCTCCATGGTGATGTAATGTACCTGATGGAGGAGCCTGGAGTGCGGGGGAAGGCCTCTCTTATGGCCCCAGTTCAGGAGCCCCTGGTAAGGTGACAGGGAACCCCAGAGCATGGGGTGGAAGGAGTGCCTGAAAGTCTCTCTCCCTGGTTGATGCTGATGTGTCATTAGGAGAGCAGGACCCCAGGACTGGATAGGCTGCAGATGACCTGGAACTGATGCTGACACAGGATGGCAGAGGCAGCTGAAGGACAGGCACAAGGCAGGGTCAGACGGTCCGGGTCGGGAACTTGCAAGCAGATGAAGCGGCAGGCAGGAGCGTAGTCAGAAGTCAAGCCAGAGTCGGTAAGAGCAGACGGTATATGACAGGAGGAGCAGGCAGAGATGTAATCCAAGAACAGGCCAAGGGTCGGTATAGGCAGCATCAGAGCAGAATCAGGGGCAGATCGGGTCAGTAACAGAAGATCAGGCAGTAACTGGTATCAGGAACACAGGAATGCAATAGACCAAACAGCACTGACAGGCTTCAATAATGCAGTCCCTGTGGAAACAAAGCAAATTTGTGTTCGCGTATGTGTGTGCATTATCCCGCGCGCGCACTGGTTTGTGCGCATGCCTACGCATTTGCAGAATTCTTTAAATTCATGTGCCTGCACACATGGGGATTCCTTTCCTGACAGGAGATTTCAGGGTCATGGATAAGGGGATACTAGCAGTCCTCCTGTATGGGGCCCAGGCCAGCAGATGGGCCCATGCAGCTGGGTGAATCTGATGTGGGCAGGGAGAGCACTCAGAAACAATGGGGGGGGGGGCAATTACTGGAACTAATCCCTGTATGGCTCTCTTTGCAGCAGCTGAAAGCTGGCTTCTTCTTCTCCTCTCCTCCTGACATTTTTCCAGCCATAGCAAAGAGAGCCATACAGGGGATCGATTTCAGTAAATAACCCCCCCCCAGCTGCACCCATCATCCTCACTGTGCACCACAAATTTTCCCCTGTTGCCCAGGCCCCCTTGTGTGCCCCCACCCCCGCAGTGCTCCCCTCTTTCCCTCCGGCATCTGCAAGCACACAATAGGATCCTTTAGGATAGAGAGTGGGGGAAGGCTCTGGTAAATATGGCACATTTGTCAGCCCTTCCTTTACTGAATGAACACAAGGAGTGATTGGCACCAATCACCTACTGTATTCATTCATAACTGCAGCATAGAAAACTTTTTTTTGTTTTTTTTTTTTTGGGGGGGGGGACCTGTTGGGTTGGCTGTATGGGGCCCAGTGGTTTCTAACAGCAGTTCTGGGTGATTCCAGCATAGGGAGAAAACGATCCAGTTTCCGGGGGCTTAAGAAGACACATAGCCCTCCATGAAACTGGAGGAGAAGTGGTTAAACCTTAAACTGCAATGGGGGTTCTTTACCGGTAAAGCGGTATGGATGTAGAACTCCTCCTATGGATGTAGAACTCAAAAAATTAGAATATGGTGCAAAAGTTAATTTATTTCAGTAATGCAACTTAAAAGGTGAAACTAATATATGAGATAGACTCATTACATGCAAAGCAAGATAGTTCAAGTCGTGATTTGTCATCATTGTGATGATTATGACTTACAGCTCATGAAAACCCCAAATCCACAATCTCAGAAAATGAGAATATTGTGAAAAGGTGCAATATTCTCGGCTCAAAGTGTCCCACTCTAATCAGATAATTCAGCCATAACACCTGCAAAGGGTTCCTGAGCCTTTAAATGGTGTCTCAGTCTGGTTCAGTAGGAATCACAATCATGGGAAAGACTGCGGACCTGACACCATCATTGACACCCTCCATAAGGAGGGAAAGCCTCAAAAGGTAATTGCAAAAGAAGTTGGATGTTCCCAAAGTGCTGTATCAAAGCACATTAATAGAAAGTTATGTGGAAGGGAAAAGTGTGGAAAAAAAAGTGCACAAGCAGCAGGGATGACTGCAGCCTGGAGAGGATTGTCAGGAAAAAGCCATTCAAAAGTGTTGGGGACTTTCACAAGGAGTGGACTGAGGCTGGAGTCAGTGCATCAAGAGCCACCACACACAGACGGATCCTGGACATGGGCTTCAGTTGTTGTATTCCTCTTGTCAAGCCGCTCCTGACCAACAAACAATATCAGAAGCGTCTTACCTGGGCTAAAAAAAAACAGACCTGGTCTGTCGCTCAGTGGTCCAAAGTCCTCTTTTCTGATGAGAGCAATGTTTGTATGTCATTTGGAAACCAAGGACCCCGAGTATGGAGGAAGAATGGAGAGGCCCAAGGACCCCGAGTATGGAGGAAGAATGGAGAGGCCCAAGGACCCCGAGTATGGAGGAACAATGGAGAGGCACAAGGACCCCGAGTATGGAGGAAGAATGGAGAGGCACACACTGCAAGATGCTTGAAGTCCAGTGTGAAGTTTCCACAGTCTGTGTTGATTTGGGAGCCATGTCATCTGCTGGTGTTGGTCCACTGTGCTTCATTAAGTCCAGGGTCAATGCAGCCGTCTACCAGGAGATTTTGGAGCACTTCATGCTTCCTTCCACAGATGAGCTTTATGGGGATGCTGACTTCATTTTCCAGCAGGACTTGGCACCTCCCACACTGCCAAAAGCACCAAAACCTGGTTCAATGACCGTGGGATTACTGTGCTTGATTGGCCAGCAAACTCGCCTGACCTGAACCCCATAGAGAATCTATGGAACATTGTCAAGAGAAAGATGAGAGACCTGAGACCGAACAATGCAGAAGAGCTGAAGGCCGCTATTGAAGCATCCTGGTCTTCCATAACACCTCAGCAGTGCCACAGGCTGATAGCTTCCATGCCACGCCGCATTGAGGCAGTAATTGCTGCAAAAGGGGCCCAAACCAAGTACTGAGTACATATGCATGCTTCTACTTTTCAGAGGTCCGATATTGTTCTATGTACAATCCGTGTTTTATTGATTGCATGGAATATTCTCATTTTCTGAGATTGTGGATTTGGGGTTTTCATGAGCTGTAAGCCATAATCATCACAATGATGACAAATCACGGCTTGAACTATCTTGCTTTGCATGTAATGAGTCTCATATATTAGTTTCACCTTTTAAGTTGCTGCACTGAAATAAATGAACTTTTGCACGATGTTCTAATTTTTTCGAGTTTCACCTGTAGTATACAGGGATATGGGACATGATATGGACATACACACACGCATACACACCCACACAGGATGAACTGGATGGACTGGAGTCTTTATTCAACCTTACCATCTAGGTAACTATGTAAACAAACTGCATTTTTTCTTATTGAGCAATGTTAGTTTAAAAATAAATCATGTTCCTGCACATGAAATGTGCGCCTTTTATGCTTCAATTTGTCCTGTTTAAAATGACACCAAAATTATGATTCTGGTACAAAGCATTGCAAAGTTATTAACAAGTGAAATAAAATATTGTGTTTTGTTTTTTTTTTAATTTTGTACCATTTTTAAATGGGGATATGTAAATATATGTTGAATGAGTAGAAAAAAAAAAAATAAAAAAACAAAACAAAAAGTTTCATATTAGCAGTTAATTAGAAATAAATAGCAGGAAAATAATGGTTGAAGAGAGGAGACTATGGAGGTAATTAGGGCTGATTAGAGTACATTAAGGGTTAATAAGGGGTTAAACAGAGAAATATTTTATTAAAAATAAAAAAACTTTTTTATTTACTTGTCAGGTTGCTTTAATTGACATCATCTGCAGATGTACCCTCACCGGCCACTTTATTAGGTACATCTGTTCAATTGCTTGGTAACACAAATTGCTAATCAGCCAATCACATGGCAGCAACTCAATGCATTTAGGCATCTAGACATGGTGAAGAAGACTTGCTGAAGTTCAAGCCGAGCATCAGAATGGGGAAGAAAGAGGATTTAAATGACTTTGAATGTGGCATGGGTGTTGGTGCCAGACGGGCTGGTCTGAGTATTTCAAAAACTGTTGATCTCCTGGGATTTTCACACACAACCATCTTTAGCGTTTACAGAGAATGGTCCAAAAAAGAGAAAATATCCAGTGAGTGGCAGTTGTGTGGAGGAAAATGGCTCCTCGGCGCATGTGCTGTCCATTTGTTGTGCAGCGTATGATATGCCTGTCACGTCCACAACAACCAGCGTGGCGGGATATATGAATGCCACGCTGGTTTGTGTGCTATTTAGCGTTATTGAGCTTTATCTATATACATCACATGGAATAGAGACAACATTAGTCTTTGCATTCACCAACAACATAGTAATGCATCCATATTGCCTATCACTCATTGTAATACAGCTTCCTTGCTGTCCTTCATTGGGGACAGTCTATGGGATGGTGACCGTCCATCAAGAGGCATGATAACTTCCCTTGAGGGTACATGTGAGTACATCTATAATACATTTTTAATACTTTACGTGCATGAGCCGTGGTTGGTGACCCATGTGGTCCCTGTGTATATTGCATGTATTTCATTTTTTGTGTTTTTTTTTTTTTTTTTTTTTTTGGGATAGGTCGGCCCTTTTTTTTTTATTGAGCCGTTGGGAGCGGGTGGGAGGGGGGGGTCTCTTCACCCTCTTTTTGACATTTGTTGGTATATAGGCTTGGGACCAGCAGGCATACATTTAGCTCTGAGGAAGGGGGTTCATCTCCCGAAACGCGTCAGCTCATCCTTATTAAGGGCACAGCATTGCATCCACTGTCATTGCAGACCACACTTTCTGCTTTTATTTCTGTTGGTTTGTGAGTATACATCCATTTGTTCAATAAATACGTGGGTTACCACGGTAATGCACGATAAGAGTGCGCCCTTGTCTGTTTTTTTCACATGGTGTAAACAATATGAAAGCATGGACCCATCTTGCCTTGTATCATTGGTTCAGGCTGGTGGTGGTGTGATGGTGTCGGCAGTGGTGTATTTTGATTTTGTGCTGCTCTAGGCAAGACTTAAATCGGGCACCCCCCCCACATCTAAATTTGTCCCACCCTTTCACCTGGAAACTCCAACCCTTACTCTTTAGGCTCCACCTCTTCCTATTAGAGCTCCGCCCACTGACAATGGGCCGCTATACCTCCCACTGACACCAATGATGGGGCACGATTCTTCCCACTGACACCAATGATGGGGCACTATTCCTCCCACTAATACCAATGATGGGGCACTATTCCTCCCACTGACACCAATGATGGGACACTATTCCTCCCACTGATACCAATGATGGGACACTATTCCTCCTACTGACACCAATGATGGTCCCCCATCATTAGTGCCAGTGTGTGAGGAATAGTGAGATTTTCTTGGCACTAGTAAGGTGGACCTAATAAAGAAGGCTGTAACTGTACATCCCTTTGAAATGTTACCATTGACCTGCTACATGTTGACACACATTTCTCTAAAACTTCTCATCTATTTAAGCTCGGGTTCACACTGATGCGGTGCGACATATCGCATGTATTTCACACAGGAACCGCACCGCATTCATGTGCAAATCACATGCAAATTCTGTGTGGTGCGATTTAAGCCATACATTTTGTATGGCTCAAATTGCACCTCATCCACACCAAAAAGGTGCAGTATCCTTTTTTCCGCACTAAAATCAGATTGCATGGGTATTCACACCCATGCGATCTGATTCTGCACATCGCACCGCATTTTGAGAATCGATTTCAGGGTGTTGTTAACTTAACATACACACCCGCAACTGTTCGCATGAGCGGGGTGCGATTCTGATGTGGTGTGGAATTCACACAGAAACTGCTGCAAATTCCACACCACATCAGGCTTAATCAGGGGTGTCCAACCTGAGGCCCATGGTGACTATGAACACGGCCCAACACAAAATCTTACATTCTCTTAAAATTTTTGGAATTTTTTTTTTTTTTATTTTTTTTTTGTAAAAATGCATTTGCACTTAGTGAACACATGCAGCTAAAGAAATATTTGAGTCACTTTACTGGAATTTTATAAGTTTCATCTTTCCGAAGAAAAATATCCCACTCTTCACACCTCATTCATCTCATCAATTTTCGGCAGCAACTATATTTGTGAGAATTATTTTCAAGGATGAAGAACATGAAGGGCAAAATTAGAACCCAAATATCAGAGGAGCATGTTGAGAATTCATTTAGAATTGCAACTACATCCATCCAACCAGCTATTGATGAGTTAGTTTATCAAAAACAGTGACAAATATGGCATTTATTTTATATTGCACTCTTTTATTTTTGTAATAAAAAATATTTTTTAGAAAATTCTGTTTTTTATTCTTTCTACAATTATATTACTCATGTAGGTTTATTATCTATATCAGTGATCGCTAACTTGTGATCTGCCAGACTTTTTCTGCTGATCGGCGATCCTTATTGTTGGTGTATATTATATGTGACTGAAGACAGTTCCTCTCCTTCCAATGTGGCCCAGGAAGGTCAAAATGTTGTTCACCCCGATATAAATGTATACTATGTACCTAACAGGGTTCATTTTAACCAGATTTTGGATCAATTTTAAACCGTTGTTCTTAGTGACTGTCTATGGAGAAGCCCCTCTCGGGGTATTTGTATGACAAGGTATAAAACCTCGGATGTATCAGGTCCTGCTCATTGATAATGAAAACAGATAGACGGCTCCAGGTGAGTATGTGAATCATCCGCCCCTCTGGTCATCAACATGTGAAGGTCCGATCCGCGACCACAGCATCAAGTAAAGGCAATAAAACTTGATCGCACTGCGACAATGTACCAGATAAAACTTCCATTGATTAGAATCTTCATATAAAAGCATGGATCACAACTCCAACATACAGACAGAGGACACTTAACGTGTTTCACAAAAACATGTGCTTAATCATAACTAACATGTACTGATCGGAAGGAAGCCTAAACAATCAAAAAGACAGCCGACTTCAGGAATCCACATCCTCCAATTTAGAAATGATCTTAAAAAAACCATCAGCGGCAGTCAAATTTGCTTCCAAAACAAAATACACAAATAGCAAAGAAATGCAATTACAATGAAATAAGAACCACTGATAAATGAATGTCAGAATAGATAAAATGTTAGTCTGACCCATGAAAACAGGAGGTAATATGTGAATCACCTAAATATTAATATAAATAAGTGGTAACACAGTTTCTACCAAAAAAAAGGAGCATGTAGAACAATATACTGTGTATATATATATATATAGAGATGAGCGAATTTCTCAAAAATTCGATTCGGCTGATTCGGCGAATTCCAGTGTGAAATTCGATTCGATTGCGAATTTCTTCGCTACGAAGATGACTTATAAAAAGGGTTTCTAGGCTTCAGAGAGCCTTTAAATTAGTGCAGAACACTGTACCTTTAATTTAAATGCCCTTGGAGAGATGAGGAAAGAGAAGGAGAAGGAGAGAAGGAGAAGGATGAGAAGAAGGAGAAGGAGAAGGATGAGAAGAAGGAGAAGGAGAAGGATGAGAAGAAGGAGAAGGAGAAGGATGAGAAGAAGGAGAAGAGATGAGGATGATGGAGAAGGAGAAGGATGAGAAGAAGGAGAAGGATGAGAAAGAAGGAGAAGGAGAAGGATGAGGAGAAGGAGAAGGATGAGAAGAAGGAGAAGGATGAGAAGAAGGAGAAGGAGAAGGATGAGAAGAAGAAGAAGGATGAGAAGAAGGAGAAGGATGAGAAGATGGAGAAGGAGAAGGATGAGAAGAAGGAGAAGGATGAGAAGAAGGAGAAGGAGAAGGATGAGAAGAAGGAGAAGGAGAAGGATGAGAAGAAGGAGAAGGAGAAGGATGAGAAGAAGGAGAAGGAGAAGGATGAGAAGAAGGAGTAGGATGAGAGAAGGAGAAGGATGAGAAGAAGGAGAAGGATGAGAAGAAGGAGAAGGATGAGAATGTGAAGGAGAAGGAGAAGGATGAGAGAAGAAGAAGGAAGAGAAGAAGGAGAAGAGAAGCAGAAGGAGAAGGATGAGAAGAAGGAGAAGGAGAAGGATGAGAAGATGGAGAAGGAGAAGGATGAGAAGAAGGAGAAGGATAAGGATGAGAAGGAGAAGGAGAAGGATGAGAAGATGGAGAAGGAAGAAGGATGAGAAGAAGGAGAAGGATGAGAAGAAGGAGAAGGAGAAGGATGAGAAGAAGGAGAAGGAGAAGGATGAAAAGAAGGAGAAGGATGAGAAGAAGGATGAGAAGAAGGAGAAGGATGAGAAGAAGGAGAAGGAGAAGGATGAGAAGAAGGAGAAGGATGAGAAGAAGGAGAAGGATGAGAAGAAGGATGAGAAGAAGGATGAGAAGAAGGAGAAGGATGAGAAGGACAGTTCTGTGACAGTTTCTGTCTATTTCTGACAGTTCTGGGACATTCACTCCATACAGCTGTTTTTCAACCGCTGTATGGAGGGAATGTCATGGAACTGTCAGAAATAGACTATTAATGACAGTTCTGGGACTGTTCTTCCATGCAGCGGTTGAAACATTGTATGTATTTGTTTCCATAAATGGATCCATTTATGGAAACAAATAGATACAATGTTTCAACCGCTGTATGGAAGGACAGTCCCAGAACTGTCATTAATAGTCTATTTCTGACAGTTCTATGACATTCCCTCCATACAGCGGTTGAAACAGCTGTATGGAGTGAATGTCCCAGAACTGTCAGAAATAGACTATTTATGACAGTTCTGGGACATTCCCTCCATACAGCGGTTTCCGGCAAAAAAGTGTATGTGCAGAGTTCCTCTATTCTGCAGATACACTTAGAGGAGCTCTGCAGATACACTTAGAGGAGCTCTGCACATACTACTTTTTGCCGGCTTGGAATTATTCTTATTTGCACATACACTTTTTGCAGGCTTGCAATTATTCTTATTTTCATCCTACTTTTCATCATCCTCATCCTCAGAAGAAGAGGATGAGGATGAAGAAGGAAGAAGAAGAAGTAGGATGAAAAGAAGAATAATTCCAAGCCGGCAAAAAGTGTATGTGCAGAGTTCCTCTATTTCTGACAGTTCTCTCACAGCTTCTTTCACATGTACAGCGGGTTGAAACATCTGTATCCTAAATGTAAACTAATAGATACAATGTTTCAACCGCTAAACATGTGTTCCTTCTGTCAGAGAACTGTCAGAAATAGCGGAGCTCACTGCAGGGACACTTTTGCCGGCTGATCGGGAAATGTTCGATTCGCGGCACCCGAAGTAGGCAAAATTTCGGTTTCGCCGCGAATCGAATATTTCCTGAAATTCGACTCGAATTCCGGTTCGCCTGGTTCGATTCGCTCATCTCTATATATATATGTACAGTGCTCAGCATAAATGTGTACACCCCTTTTGAAAAGTAAGATTTTAATCAATATCTCAATGAACACAAGAACAATTTACAAAATTCTGACAAAACTGAGATTTATAGAACATTTGTTAGGCTCATGACATGAAAGTAAAGTTAACAATATAACTTAGATTACAAAATCTTCAGTTTTACTCAAATTCATCCATGATTTGTAAGAACAGCACCAAGTCTTCTAGGCGTGGAAAGAACAAGTTGGACGACATATTGTAACGTCAGTCTTTTTCCATTCTTCAAGTTCGACCTCTTTTAGATCCTGGATGCTGGATGGAGAGTGATGCTCAACTTGTCTCTTCAGAATTCCCCATAGGTGTTTGATTGGGTTCAGTCCAGGAGACATACTTGGTCACTGAATCACTGTCACCCTGTTCTTCTTCAGAAATACAACAGTGGCCTTAGATGTGTGTTTTGGATCATTGTCATGTTGGAAAAGGGCACGACGACCACCAAGGGCACAGAGTGATGGTAGCATCTTCTCTTTCAATATAGAGCAGTACATCTGTGAATTCATGACACCATCAATGAAATGCAGCTCCCTGACACCAGCAGCACTCATGCAGCCCCACAGAAGGACACTGCCACCACCATGTTTCACAGTAGGCACCATGCATTTTTCTTTGTACTCTTCACCTTTGTGATGCCATACAGTTTTGATGCCATCAGTTCCAAAAATATTTATCTTGGTCTCTTCACTCCAGAGTACAGAGTCCCAGTAGTCTTCTTCTTTTTCAGCATGGGTCCTGGCAAATTCTATGCAGGCTTTTTTGTTCATGGGCTTTAGGAGAGGCCTCCTTCGTGGACGACACGCATGCATGCCATTCCTCTGCAGTGTACACCGTATTGTGTCCCGGGAAACAATCATCCCAGTTTGGCTTTCTACTTCTTTAGCTAACTGCAGTGAACTTCCATGGTGGTTTTCTTCAATCCTTCTCATCAGAAGATGCTCCTGTCGAGGTGTTAACTTCCGTGGATGGCCTGGACGTCTTTGTGAGATGGTTGCAGTTCCATCTTTGTTAAATGTTTGTATCACTTTTGCTCCAGTATTCTAACTGGATGATAAGTAAAGCTTTTCTGAACTTCTTGTAGCCTTCACCTTTCTCGTGTAAAGAAATTATTTTCTTTCTCAGGCCTTGTGACATCTCTCCTCCATGTGGTGCCATTGCTAACAGCATGAAATGGGCGGGGTTTTCTTTGTTAAGTAACACCATTTTATTATCACCTGTCTGCTGGACCCGTTTAATGAACAATTACACTCACCTGTAGTTGAATTCTTGTTCATTATGATTTTATTGTTTAAAATTTAGCTTTGCTCCTAAGACTTTCATTGGGGTGTATTTATTGCTGCAGCACGGTCTTGGATGAATTTGTTAGGAAAAATACTTTTTTTTGTGTGTGAAAATTAACAAATCTTGTTTGCAATCAATGGCCGGCATTTGTGGGAGGATGTTGTAGTATAGTGTCCCATAGAAAATGTGGATTCTGAAAGGAAAGGGTTTCTGACAAATCTGTTGGGGTGTACTCATTTATGCTGAGCACTGTGTGTGTGTGTGTGTGTGTGTGTGTGTGTATAAATGTATACTACCCTTTTAGTTGTGTAGGAGGGAAAAAGAATGTAAGCAAATTTGACTGCCGCTGATGGTTTTGAAGATCATTTCTAACTGGTCCATGGGAGGATCAGGATCTCAGCTCGCTTTTTAATTGTTTAATCTGCCTTCTCAGTACATATTAGTTATAATTAAAAAGGAGTTCCGCCCCCCCCCTAAAAAAAAAGAAAGTCAGCATTTAAAAATACTGCATCTGCTGACTTTTAATATTAGGGCACTTACCTGTCCAAACATCCAGAGATGTCCTCATCCGAGCCAATTCTTCAATCGGCTGTCGGGTGCTGGCACCGCCATCTTGACTAATGGACACCATCAGTGAAACCTTGTAGCTTCACAGCTGGTTTCCCACTGTGCATGCGTGTAGTGCACTGCACTCTGTGAATGGGCTGTAGTCCTTTGGGTCCTGGGAAGTGGGAAGGAGGGGGGGGAAACTTCTAGGTCAGTTTGCCACTGTGAACTGACCCGGAAGTAGGAGCAGGTACCTGTCAAAACCAGGTACCCACTCCCCCCCAAAAGGTGCCAAATGTGGCAGCGGAGGGGGGGGAGAGGATGCAGACAAGCAGCGCTTCCAATTTTGGGTGGAGCTCATCTGTGAGCACATGTTTTGTATGAAATGCGCTAACTGTCCTCTCTCTGTGTGTTGGAGTTTTGATCTACGCTTTTTATACGAAGATTCTGATAATTGGAAGTTTTACCTGCTCATTGATATTTGGATTCCAAGCTGTGATGGGTGGTGTGTGACTTTCAGCAGCTCAGGTGATGACAATGTAACTTACACCTTGTCCTAATGTATAATAATAGACGGCATAACTAGAATCCTCCCTTCTTCTTCTTCTTCTTCTTCTTCTTTTTGTTCCTTCAGTTATTTTCCAGCCTTTACAAAGGACACAGGATGTAGAAGACCATTGTCCATTTGTGCTATGATATGACCAATTAACATCCATGTTCTGCATTTTCACAAGTAAAACTACGACGGATTAAACTTCCGTTTCTTTATTGGAGTGTTGAGCTGTGTGTGGTGAATGCTTAACCAGCAAGTGATCATATATCTCCTCCCTGGGCCAACTGATAACCCCCATGGCTTCCAATACCACCTCCATGCTGATGACACCCAGATCTATCTTTCCACTTCCCAGCTCCCCCCCTCAATCTCCTCACGTATCACAAATCTACTAAGCGACATATCAGCATGGATGTCACATCACTACCTTAAACTCAATCCTTCCAAAACTGAGCTTGTAATATTTCCTCCCTCCCGATGCCCCACTCATGGCTTTACCATCAAGATCAACAGCACAACCATTGGTTCTTACCCTCATGCCAGGGTGCTTGGCGTAATCCTAGACTCTGACCTCTCCTTTGGGCCCCACATACAATCACTGGCTAAATCCTGCCACCTCAACCTCCAGAACATTTCCAAAATCCGCCCCTTCCTGACCAATGACACCACAAAACAACTTATCCATGACTCGGTTTTTATGCCGCCATGATTACTGCAACTCCCTCCTCACTGGTCTACCTTTACACAGGATATCCCCCCTTCAGTCTATTATGAATGCTGCTGCTAGACTCATACACCTTACCAACCGATCAGCGACTGCTGCTAGACTCATACACCTTACCAACCAATCAGCGACTGCTGCCCCTCTCTGCCAATCCTTTCACTGGCTTCCACTAACCCAACGTATACAATTCAAAATACTAACCACAGCTTACAAAGCCATCCACAACACTGCCCCTAGCTACATCACCGACCTCATCCGCAGATACCGCCCAAATCGCCCACTCCGCTCCTCCCAAGATATCTTGCTCTCTAGTTCCCTCATCACCTCCTCCCACACTTGCCTCTAGGACTTCTCCAGAGCCTCTCCCATCCTCTGGGACTCCCTACCGCAGTATGTCTGGTCAGCCCCCACCCTGTCTGCCTTTATGTGATCTTTGAAAACTCACTTATTCAGGGAAGCCTACCCCACCTCCACCTAAGAACTGTATTTGAGCCACCTCCATCAGACCATCCCCCGCAGCTATCACTTTTTGTATCCCCTCTGCCTTCCTTTAGATTGTAAGCTCCACGAGCCGGGCCCTCCTATTCCTTCTGTACTGAATTGTATTGTAATTGTACTGTCTCCCTTATATTGTAAAGCAATGAGCAAACTGTTGGCGCTATATAAATCCTGTATAATAATAATAATCATTCAATTCAGTAGAGAGTATCATGTGACAAAGAAAAGGTACTGCATGAGGGCAGCATCTGGTTGAGGGTAAGGCTGACCATACGCTATACAATTTTCTTGAGAATTTTGCTTTAGATTTACCAAAAGCCATATAATATGAGGTCAAACCTAAACAACACTTTCAATTGTATCCAGTTAGGCCGGCCCTTGCACTACATAATTGAAGGTAAATCCAAAGAAAATTGTATAGTGTATGGCCAGCCTAAGTAGTGTACACTGATCTACTTTTTTTTTTTTCTTTTAACACAGAATGGGGAACATTTGGAATAAGAATATAGCTTATAGTTGGGCTTTAATTTGAACAAATTAAATTTACCCCGACATTTTTACTTTACATTATTTTTTAAAATATTATGATACTTCTAAAATGAAAAAAATAATAAAGCGATATCCACTACACCATATATTATCCTTCAGAACTGTAAGCACTCTTTAGGCTGCATTCACACCTGAGAGAGGCGTTTTTGGGTGTTTTGTTCTGCATTTTTATGTGTGATTTTGAGCATTTTTGGACAGAGTTTTAAAGCATTTTTCTGCTTTGTTCTATTATTAGCCAATAGAGAAAAAAAAGTTTGTTTCATCATGTGTGTTATGTTTTTCAGCTTTTTCTCTTCTTCCCGGTGTTTACTTATTTTTTATTATTATACAGGATTTATATAGCGCCAACAGTTTGTGCAGCGCTTTACAAAGTTAAGGCAGATGCAGACGTTAAAATTACAGCAAAAATTGATACAAGAGGAATCAGAGGGCTCTGCTCAATATTTATTATTTATTTCAGGTACTTATATATCGCCATCAATTTACGCAGCACTTACATATATATTGTACATTCACATCAGTCCCTGACCCTCAAGGGGCGTACAGTCTAAGGTCCCTAACTCACATTCATAGATACACATACTAGGGACAATTTAGACAAGATCCAATTCACCGACCAGCATGTCTTTGTAGCGTAGGAGGAAACCGGAGTACCCGGAGGAAACCCACGCAGGCACAGGGAGAACATGCAAACTCCAGGCAGGTGGTGCCATGGCTGGGATTCGAACCAACGACCCGAGTACTTCCAGGAGAAAGTGCTAACCATTTAGCCACTGTGCTGCCCCTATTTATTTGTTTATTATTATTTATTTTCTTTTTTTTTCTTTCTTTCTGTCTTTATTTTGGTTCTTAGGGATTATGGTTAGGAGTTTGGATATTTATTTGAAATAGTTATTTTATTTATTATTATTATTATTATTGAATTAATCATTTATTTTTATTCATCATCATTATTATTATTATTTGTGTTTATTATTTATGTATTTATTTTATTTTGCATTCCGTCTTTCTTAGTTTTTTACAAAACGTTCACAAAAACCACCAGATATCTCCATTACAAAATATGATAACAAAAGAGAGAGAAAACAAAAAACATACTTCCGCATAGGTATTGCAAGTCTGCAGGAGATCAAAATGTGGGGTCCCTTGGGGTTAGGGGTAGTCCTACAAAGATGTATGAGCAGTCATGGAGAAACAGTTGTGTATGACCATCTCTAGTAGAGACTCCACTATAATGAGAACTGACCCGTGCCAGAGACCCTAGAGCAGGGTGTCAAACTGGCGGCCCTCCAGTTATATTGCGAAACTACAAGTCCCATCATACCTCCGCTTTTTGGGAATCATGCTTGTAACTGTCAATCTTTGCAATGCCTCATGGGACTTGTAGTTTGGCAACAGCTGGAGGGCCGCCAGTTTGACACCCAGGCCCTAGAGTCTATGGAATGTAGGAATGCTCAAGTTTAGGAGTAAGGAAAAAAGAGGTGGGGGGTGGGAAAGTTGGTGGGGGAGATGATCGGGGGGGGAATAAAAAAATTGTGAGGGGGATTGAGAAAAGAAGGGGAGGGTGTTCCAGCCACCCCCATGGCTGGAGCTATGCATGAGAAACCCCAACCACAAGCGTTTGAGCAGTGGAGAGGACTGGTCTATATGGTGCAGAGCAATAACACTGCTGCTCAGGTGGCAGCTAAGACCTGGAGCCCCACTCAGAACCTCATAGGGACCAATGCTGAGACCACAGCATGCAGTCAGCCGGCATAGATTTGGTACAGGAGTACTCCGTCCAGTGAAATCACATTTTAGGGGTTTTTTCCTCTGTACCCCACACAGCACTTGTCAAGTTCTCCATCAGCTTTATGTCTTCGATCTTTATGGAACAAGTGTGCTAGAGAGGTCACTGTGGAGGATTTCCATAATGTGGGGATGCAGGAGAAAGCCACATCAACCATAATGTCACACAACTGACCGTTTGTACACTTAGGATATTGGAGTGGTGTAGTGTAGAGAATAACATCCAGGGGCGAAGGGGGGACAGAGCAAACGGTAAACTTCTGTACTATAGAGTGGACTTGTGTCCAAAATGATGGAAGCATTGGGCAGACCCCACAAACCAGAAGATGTGTAACATGTCACCTACAGTTGTGACCAAAATTATTCAACCCCCACTGAAATTGAGTGTTTTGGCCAGTTTGACATTGCTTTTGATCATTCAGTCATCTTGCTTACATTTACATTAAAGAGGCACTTGTAGGTCAGACAAATATAACATAACAGTTATAATGAAATAACCACAAATGTCTTTTCTGTGCTCACAGCATTATCAGTTTTATTCAACCCCCAAGTGACATTCAATCTTAGTACTTAGTACAGCATCCTTTTACAGTTATAACAGCTTTTAAACGTGAAGCATAGCTTGACACAAGTGTCTTGCAGCGATCTACGGGTATCTTCGCCCATTCTTCATGGGGCAAAGGCCTCCAGTTCAGTCACATTCTTAGGCTTGCGCACTGCAACTGCTTTCTTTAAGTCCCACCAGAGGTTCTCAATCGGATTTAAGTCTGGTGACTGCGATGGCCACTCCAAAATGTTCCAGCCTTTCCTCTGCAACCATGCTCTAGTGGACTTGGAGGTATGCTTGGGATCATTGTCCTGTTGAAAGGTCCAACGTCTCCCAAGCCTCAGGTGTGTGACGGACTGCATCACGTTTCCATCCAATATCTCCTGGTACTGAAGAGAATTCATGGTACCTTGCACACGCTGAAGCTTCCCTGTACCTGCAGAAGCAAAACAGCCCCAAAGCATGATTGACCCTCCACCATGCTTCACAGTAGGCAAGGTGTTCTTTTCATCATAGGCCTTGTTCTTCCTCCTCCAAACATAGCGTTGATCCATGGGCCCAAACAGTTCTAATTTTGTTTCATCAGTCCACAGAACACTATCCCACAACTTTTGTGGTTTGTCCACATGGCTTTTGGCATACTGCAGTCGACTCTTCTTATTCTTTGGAGACAGCAAGGGGGTACGCCTGGGAGTTCTGGCACGGAGGCCTTCATTACGCAGTGTGTGCGTCTTATTGTCTGGGCTGAAACTTCTGTACCCACATCTGACAAATCTTTTCTCAGTTCCTCAGCAGTCACACGGGGACTTCTCTCCACTCTACGCTTCAGGTAGCGCACAGCAGTCGAAGTCAGCATCTTCTTTCTGCCACGACCAGGTAGCGTTTCAACAGTGCCCTTTGCCTTGAATTTGCGAATGATGCTTCCTAAGGTGTCTCTTGGTATGTTTAACATCTTTGCAATCTTCTTATAGCCATTGCCCTTCCTGTGAAGAGAAATCACCTCTTCTCTTGTCTTCCTGGACCATTCTCTTGCCTTCACCATGTTTGTAACCACACCAGTAAATGTCTAGAAGGAGCTGAGTATCACAGTCATTTTAAAGCTGCCTAATTGGTGCTTATTATGCTTGATTGCTGCTCGGTGACATCCACAGGTGTTTTCAATACCTGATGGAAAGCACCTGTATGAACCTCTGTTCTTCAGAGTGGTAGTCTTTAAGGGGTTGAATAATTGTGGCAATGAAGAAACCACATAAGAACCATTTACTACTGTATTACATAAACAATTGATGTCATTTTAGTTGCATTTGGGTAGTTACAACGTCCTTGTAGGATTTGATTCTGAATACAATTCCAAATGTACACTATAGTCCCTAAACCCCTTTACAGCATTGGGGGTTGAATAATTATTTGGTCACAACTGTATGTCTGTACCACAGAGCCGTATTTATTATTTCATTTAATTTTCTTATTTATTGCATTTGAGCAGAAAATCCACCTAAAAGCTTGACAAAATTTTCAAAAACATGCATAGACGCAAGAAAAATGCTTCAAAATGCACCAGTCTGCCCCAATCAAGCTACAAAAGTAGTTTCAAGACTTTTCTCAGTTGTAGGCATTTGGCTTTATGTGACTTGGAGCCAAGATGTGAATGAACTCCATACAGATGCATTGAATTTCTCTCCTCCAGCATTTTGGAACTTTGAGCTACAGGTGTGAACCGGGCCTTAGTCTAGGTTCACACTTGTGTGGTGCAGGACACCCCATGTGATTTGCACAGGAATTGCACCGCATTCCTCTGCCTATCACATGCAATGTCTGTGCGGGCCCTTTTTTCCAGCACCTGATTCACATCGCATGGTTCACACCAATGCGATACGTTTTCTGGCAATCACACTGCATTTTGTGGTCTGTTTTCGGGGTGTCAACAATTTTACATTGACACTAAGACCAGAGCGCATTGATGACATGTGATTGCAATGCGGTGCGGGAAACATACAGGATTCGCTGGGTTTCACGCACCACATTAGTGTGAACCAGGTCTTAAAGAGAAGCAGAAAGCTGCCATTGAGGACCTCTAGCATTCAAATATTAGTCGCCTGGTTGTCATGCAGCTTTCTGACTCCAACACTTTTTTTAGAACAAGTATTTTTGATTGAAAGTTTTCTCACCAAATGTTTCTAAAAAGAAGGTCACCAATAAAACTGTCCATATATCGCTCAGGACGGGTTTCTTTTTAACTTTGGAAATAATTTTCTCTGAGGTTGGGTTCACACTGATGTATTCACCACATCGTATGATATTCACCCAGGAATCGCACCACATTCCTGTGCAAAGCACATGCCATTCTGTGCGGGGCAATTTCAGCCCATCATTTTGTATGGCTCATATCACACCCACATCCACATGGAGAAGGTGCAGGCGCCTTTTTTTTTTCCCACGCTGGAATCGGATCGGAAGGGTGTTTCATAGCCAAGCAATCTGATTCAAGCAAATGCAATATGTTCTGCAACCTGCTTTTGGGGTGTTAACCTTTAATTGACACCTGCAGCAGATGGCATGAACACAGTGGGATTGCTATGTGGTGGGGGAAATGCAACGATTCCTGTGCATTTTGTGTGTGAACTCAGCCTTAACCACAAAAATACAACAAACAGAAACCTGCCAATGGCATTTCACGCTGCGGTATATAACCCAGTTTTATGTCTTGTCTGCAGATGCAATTTACAATTTAAAATCAATATGACGTATAAAAAAAACAGATCAGTTCACAAATGTCGGAATATATCCCTTTAATTTATAAACATTTGCTTTATCCACAAACTTCCTGAAGATAAAACTACAACACCAGCTCAGCCCCGCCCTGTGCTGAGAAATGTGAGACGACCTTTAGATTTTCCGTGTTGGAGACTTTTTTTTGTTTCATTTCTCTCTTCTGCTATCAGCGATGGCGTCTGCTGATCTGAGAGAGGAGCTGGACTGTTCCATCTGTTCTGAACATTTATACCGATCCTGTAAACCTGAGATGTGGACACAACTTCTGCCGGGTCTGTATTGATCGCTCGTTGGATACACAGGAGGGGTCTGGAGGTTATTCCTGTCCTCAGTGCAGAGAAGAGTTCCAGGATCGGCCTGCATTGCAGAGGAACATCACACTACGTAACATAGTGGAGACCTTCCGGTCTACTCAGCCAGATGAGAAGAAGACTGGAATCTTCTGTACTTACTGCATTCACTCTCCTGTACCTGCTGTTAGATCCTGTCTGATGTGTGAAGCTTCTCTGTGTGATAATCACCTGAAAATCCACAGCACGTCACCAGAACATGTCCTAACTAACCCCACCACTTCCATGGGAGAACAGAAAAATGCGCCATCCATAGGGAGCTTCTTAAATATTACTGTGCTGTAGATGCCGCCTGTATCTGTGTGTCCTGCAGTTTGGCTGGAGAACACCAGGGACACAAGGTGGAGACTCTGGATGAGGCTTCTGAGAAGAAGAAAAGAAACAGAAACTGAGAAACGTTCTGCAGAAACTGATGACAGAGACAGAGAAGACGGAGAAAAGAGTCCAGAGTCTGCAGGAACGTAAGGGAAAAGTACAAGAAAAATCAGCTGGTCTAAAACAGGTCTAACAATTTTTTATTTATAATCTAGTTTTTCTATTTTATTTTTATTATTGTTTTTTCTGATTTTTGAATTTTTACGAACTCCGTCCCAGATTATATGGTCCCTCTACCACAACATTTTGATCATTTCTATGCATCATCCCCCCGCTGCTTCATAAATAATTAATAATTCCATTCCCCATACATATATACTGTATATATACAGGTGAAACTCAAAAAATTAGAATATCGTGCAAAAGTTCATTTATTTCAGTGCAGCAACTTAAAAGGGTGAAACTAATATATGAGATAGACTCATTACATGCAAAGCAAGATAGTTCAAGCCGTGATTTGTCATCATTGTGATGATTATGCCTTACAGCTCATGAAAACCCCAAATCCACAGTCTCAATGAGAATATTGTGAAAAGGTGGAATATTCTCGGCTCAAAGTGTCCCACTCTAATCAGCTAATTAAGCCATAACACCTGCAAAGGGTTCCTGAGCCTTTAAAATTGGTCTTTCAGTCTGTTCAGTAGGAATCACAATCATGGGAAAGACTGAGCTGACCTGACTCACCATCACTGACACCCTCCATAAGGAGGGAAAGCCTCAAAAGGTAATTGCAAAAGAAGTTGGATGTTCCCAAAGTGCTGTATCAAAGCACAATTAATAGAAAGTTATGTGGAAGGTAAAAGTGTGGAAGAAAAAGGTGCACAAGCAGCAGGGATGATAACCGCAGCCTGGGAGAGAATTGTCAGGAAAAGGCCATTCAAAAGTGTTGGGGACTTTCACAAGGAGTGGACTGAGGCTGGAGTCAGTGCATCAAGAGCCACCACACACAGACGGATCCTGGACATGGGCTTCAAATGTCGTATTACCTCTTGTCAAGCCGCTCCTGAACACACCAAGCAACATCATAAGCGTCTTACCTGAGCTAAAGAAAAACAGACCTGGTCTGTTGCTCAGTGGTCCAAAGTCCTCTTTTCTGATGAGAGCAACTTTTGCATCTCATTTGCGAAACCAAAGGACCCCGAGTATTGCGGAAGAAGGAGAGGTTCAAGGACCCCGAGTATATGGAGGAAAAATAAAGAGGGCCCAAGGACCCCCGAGTATGTAGGTAAAGAATGGAGAGGCACAAGGGGACCCCGAGTATGGAGGAAGAATGGAGAGGCACACACTGCAAGATGCTTGAAGTCCAGTGTGACGTTTCCACAGTCTGTGTTGATTTGGGGAGGCCATGTCATCTGCTGGTGTTGGGGTCCACTGTGCTTCATTAAGTCCAGGGTCAACGCAGCCGTCTACCAGGAGATTTTGGAGCACTTTCATGCTTCCTTCCGCAGACAAGCTTTATGGGGGATGCTGACTTCATTTTCCAGCAGGACTTGGCACCTGCCCACACTGCCAAAAGCACCAAAACCTGGTTCAATGACCGTGGATTACTGTGCTTGATTGGCCAGCAAACTCGCCTGACCTGAACCCCAGAGAGAATCTATGGGGCATTGCCAAGAGAAAGATGAGAGGCATGAGACCGAACAATGCAGAAGAGCATGAAGGCCGCTATTGAAGCATCCTGGTCTTCCATAACACCTCAGCAGTGCCACAGGCTGATAGCTTCCATGCCACAGTACGCGCATTGAGGCAGTAATTGCTGCAAAAGGGGCCCAAACCAAGTACTGAGTACATATGCATGCTTCTACTTATTCAGAGGTCCGATATTGTTTTATGTACAATCCTTGTTTTTATTGATTGCATGGAATATTCTCATTTTCTGAGTTTGTGGATTTGGTGTACATTTTTTCATGAGCTGTAAGCCATAATCATCACAACAATGATGACAAATCACAGGCTTGAACTATGTTGCTTTGCATGTAATGAGTCTCATATATTAGTTTCACCTTTTTAAGTTGCATGCACTGAAATAAATGAACTTTTGCACGATATTCTAATTTATTTTTTGAATTTGGGGGGGAGGGGACTGGGGCGGAAGGGACATGAGGGGAATATATATATATATATAAATTGTTAATACCTTGTCATCCAGTCCTCGACGCCTCTTCTATACTTTTTCACTCTCTACTTTCTCCACCTACACCCCCACCCAGTACCTCACATCATTGCTCATGGAGATTGCAAATCATTTCAAAACAAGACTGAGCAATTCGTAGGGGCATTTTTCTCAGATAACCCGTCTCACCACCTACCCCTTGGATGATCCTGTCCCCTCACAACTACTCACGGTCACCCTCTTTTCCATCCTATGCTCCCCTCACTCACATCTTCAATCATTTTCCCTCTCTACTGGTGCCTTCCCCTCCCCTCTAAAAGCTTAATGTGCATGTCACTTCTCTCCCATACTTAAAAAGCCCTCCCTGGACCCACCAACCTGAACAACCTAAGACCCATCTCCCTGCTGCCATTTACCTTACCCTAAACTCCTAGAACGCTTAGTCTACAATCTCCTGAGCTCCCAACTTCACCGACAAAAAACCTTCTTGTTCCCTTTTCCCCCTTTACATCTGGCTTTCGCTCACTACACTCTCCACTGAAACTGCCCATTTACTAAACCTCACTAATGATCTACTAACTGCTAAATCCCAATGTGGCCACTACTCCCGTACTCATCCCAACCAATGACCACTACTCCCGTACTCATAGACCCAACCAATGGCCACTACTCCGTACTCTTTCTACTTGACCTCTCTGCGGCTTTTGATACGGTTGACCATCCCCTCCTCTCAAAAAACTCCACTCTCTTGGCCTCCCGAGACTCTGCTCTCTAAATAGTTTCTCCTCCTACCTATCACTCCTTAGTGTTATCTATAATGCTGCCTCCTCCTCTTCACTCCCTCTTTCTGTAGGGGTCCCTCAAGGTTGTGTCCTTGGACTCCTTCTCTTCTCCATCTACACCTCCTCTCTTGGTCACTTGATTAATACTCCCATGGCTTTAAGTACCATCTCTATTGCTGATGACACACAAATCTTTCTTTCTAGTTTCCCCTCCAAGGCCCCTTCCCCCCCCCCTGACTTCTCCCTCCAAAATCAGGGAACACAATCATCATTTCCCCCCCCTTAAAGCCCCGGGTATTGGGGGGAATCCTAGACTCCCCTTCCTTTCCCACCCAAATCCAATCACTGTCCCAAAACTTGTAGACTTTTACCTCCGCAACATTTTCCCAAAAAATACGGGCCGTTCCTAACCCCCGAAACCCCTAAAACAATTATTCCTCCCCCTTTTTATATCTCACCTGACTA
>CATNWA010004962.1:0-14631 GCA_951230385.1 Staurois parvus
AATTTTTACGCCTACAATAAAAAAACACAAATTCCATCAAAATAAGGTCCCCCCCGCTTTTCAGCACCAAAAATCAAAAATAATCAAAACCGCTGGGGAGGTTAATAAAGAGTAATATTGCAGAATTGCAGATAGAGGTTAAAAACAGAGAAATCTCATCCCTTCTCTTCACCAGGTACTCTTGTGATAATAACAGAGAAAGGAATAGAAATGTACCTGTTTAATAAATAGGGAAAAGTACCGTATCACCATAATAAATGGTATAAAATTTATAAATAATATGGAGAAAAGCCTGCTAGATTTATCACCAAGTCACATTTGGGTGGTAAAGGCCTTTTTTTTGCCGGCAGGATTGATCAGCATAAGGCATTGAATATGGGGGTTTTTGCTACATGTAGCTCTGTGTTCCCTCCTCACTTGATCGTAGGGGGAATTCATTGTAACCTCTAGGACAGTTTTGTTTTTCTTTTGGTGCACTGATGTGCACCAAATTTATTAGGAAAGAGGAGGACACATTCATTTTATAAGCACAATTCCTTTGTCACTTGCATTACCAAATTCACTACATTTTAGACCCTTTTCCTATTGACACCCCTGTTGTACATTTTTTTTATCTCTTATGAAATAATTGTTCTGGGGGAAAATTAGGAAACAGAAATCTGCTTAACCACATAAATGTTTTTTTCTGTTATAAGTCAAAATTGGGAAACATTTCTCTGCTCCATGGAAATGCTTTTTTTTTGTGTGGGCAAATGACTTACTTGGAGACGAGTTAATGATTAGACTGCAAGGATGTTTGTGTATGTGCAGATGCAGGTCAGATACCAATCTTTCATATCTGTATTGTGATTTGTACATCTAAAATACAAGCATTTTCTTATGGTCAAATGATCAGACACATCTAAATATTCTGCAAATGCCAGGCGCAGAGGAATGTTCCTAATAAAGATGAATATTTTACATTAAAATGACCCAAGGAGCACAGACTGCCTGCTAAGCAGCTTCTACTTTTTGAAATTTAGTTTTTTACCTGGCTGCTCCATACAAAAATTTCCACATCCTAATACTCCTAATACAGGCCAAGGACTAGGACGTCTACTGGTTACACCACAAAAATCATATGACAAGAGCCTGCAGTCCTTACCATTGTGAAAACTGATACTTTCAGGTATACACAATTTTCTGTGCATTAAGGTAAATGGAGCAATATTTCTGATTTTTAACAGTTGCAATGTTTGCTAAGTGGCATTGGCATATTACTTTTTGATGTCACTTTCCACCTAGATTTGGTTAATTTTATGCCCTAAAAATGTTCTGGGGACAAAATGCCTCAAACTCCATAATTTACAGTTATGAGTTTTTCTAAAAAGAGAAAGAGCAAAGCAGAAGCTGTTTGCCTTCAGATTTCTGTCTCTAATTGAAACTTGAAGGGCATTTGCAGCCTCTTGTCCCAATTGCCCTCTATCCCCCAACGTGACTCTGGTATTGTGTTATGTTTTATTTTATTATTACCTTTTCATGATATTTTCAGGTTAGTCATATGATACACTGGTGTTGGACAGATGATGCAGGAGTGGTGTGCTGTGACTGGTGGTCAGTTGCTGCTCTCTGCAGAATTAACACTGGTGAGAAACAAAAATGCGTAAAAAAAGATTAAGGTACCAAAAATTGAAGAAAATACATTTGGTAAGCCACATTTTTTATAGATATGGCCACTCAGGCACCACACATGGTTCCATTTTTGGGTCCTTAATCCTTTTACTATTTTTCTCCAGTTCTCCTTCCTGTCAAAAAAAGGCTCATTGTGCCAAGCGTTGCATTTGGTCTTAACGTAATGATCTTATGAGGGTTCATATGCACGTTACCATTGTTGTTTTTCTCTTGAAAATTCTCGTAATCTGGGCGGTTACGCTGATCCAGTGAGTTTCAGAAAACTTTTAGAATCTTAAGTGTATATGGATGAACTTTTTCTCCAGTTCCTCGCATAGAATCTAAAGGTCAGGTGTATTTTAAACAACATGTTGATGCGAAAGCTTCTTATGGCAGAGCGACTTTGCGTTTCCCTCGGGAACATGTGTCCATTCTTCTGTTCTTGGGCCAGGGATGATGCACAGGTTGTAGTGTGGTAAATGTATTTGTCATGAGTATCGAGTGCAGGTGCTTCAACTTTGGCCTAGACCTAAGGGCTAGGGTTAGCAAACTAAACACATCGGAACTACAAACAAACATCACTATAAACTCCTGACTTGTTTTTATCTCCACTATGCAAGGCACCAAGGTCTATGGAAGCTTTCTATACTCCCTTTAAATCCCTCATTGTCGGCGAACCCATTTTACAAAAGTCTTATAATCTCTCACTATTTAAGTTGGCTCTTTCATGGGCATAGGTTGTACTACTATTTAAGGTAGTGGGAGTCCAAGATTTGAGCCTCCCTCTCACCAATCTCTCTAGAAAAGCACAAAAATCATTACACATGATCCATGCTTCTCTGACTGGGATGCATGAACACAGCCATACCTGTTCTTAAACTCTATTACCAGATTGTATAAGGTTCTGACCCAAGATATTAATGGAGTATCTCCTTCTATCTCAGACAGCAGCTGGACAGGTTGGTGCCAATGTGGTGAAATCCTTATGGTGAGACCCAAAAATTAACCCTTCTTGCTTCTATTGTTCTTTAGTACAGAGACAATTACTGGTGAGCCCCTGCCTCTTCTGATCCTGTACCTTTCCTTGTTCATCTTTCCCCCTCTCCTTAGAAGCATATAAATGTAGTCGTCAACTTCACCACTTGCCAAATGCAGCAAAACGTCCTTATCCTCCTGCACTGCAGACAAGAAAGAAAGCAGCTATGATTTCTAAAATGGATTTATAAAGTGGGAATAACATGGTGGCTAAGAGATGGGTTCAGCTTTTGTAAAGACCAATATGACAAGTTCCATGATATCTGGGCCCAATCTGAACTACACTTCACCTCTACTAAGGGTCGCTCCATACAACGCAAATAACCAAGAACCAGAACCAGCAACCATTGTACTGAAAATAGGTAATTATACTGTCTGTTTGAAACCACCCATGTAGATTTTCCTGTAGTCTGTATAAATGTTAATATGATTTGCCTTATGTTTAGTCCTAATCTTCCCTGTCCACCTCTCTTCTCCTCTCTCACCAACCCACACCAGAAGACCATTCTCTTCCCAACCTTACCTCGTCTCTATTGACCTTACTGTCTTGTTTTCGTATTCCCTAATCTGTTTTTCTGTGTGTGTTCTATATATACAAATCAGAGTTGGGGAAAAGAAATCACTTTCAGGCACGTTTGAATGAGCAATGACTCTCATTTTATTTTACCAAAACAGAAATTGTACCACACCATTTTAATGTTATACTGAAATGTCTGTATTAACCCCCTTTTATTTTTTGAAAAAAGATATTATTGTAAGAAAACTAAAGTAATGTCTGATCTCTTCACTATGAGATCCATGTAAATAATAGTACCCTGTAATATATTTTACAATAGTTTGGCTTTATAAGGAATTTGGCAGGTTGACTGGCTGCCAGACGTCAGGTTATAAGTAGGACTGCACTTCACGTAGATCAACAATGTGACAGCTTCACATGTTTCAAGCATGTTGCACATGCTTGTACATTTAAACCTGAACTACTTGCACTAGCCCTTTGCTGAATGGTCTTCAATGGTCTTCTTGTACTGTTATCTAAGGTTCATGATACAACATCTTGATCTCTGTTACTGAGCCAGGCTTCCTTTCTGAACCTTGCTCTAGAATGATCTTTTTCTGTTCATGTTCATCTGCCTCCGCTACTTAACCTCGGCTTCCACTAACCATGCTTTTGTATAATGAACTGGTACATCACTGCCCTATTTGTTGATGGATTCTGCCTTTTCCGGACTCCTTGGATTTAGCTCTTATATCCTTGATGATACCTATCCACTGAGTCTAGCACTCGATCAGGTTTGGGGGCCTGGACTACTCCACCTTCAACTGCCTCTTCGCATCTCCACGGTACATCATCAGCATTATCTCTTGCTCTTCAGATACCAGTGCTCCCAAGTTCCTGCCCACAATGTCTATCCCATTAGACAGTTGTGCCCATTCCTTCTCCTCTGCAGACCCCCCTGTATCAATGACCAGGGGAGTTGGGACAGGAGCTGTGCAAAAAGCCACCCTCATCTTCTCAGGTTCTGCCATACAGGTATGTGACAAAGGTTTGCTGGCTGCATCAGGTAATAAGGCCACACAGGTAACAGGTACTATATAGATATGCTCGCAAATGTTACGTTTCAAGAGACCTGGAACCCTCCTCTGCACCCCCCCTCCTCCAGAGGAAGAGAACACCCTGGAAAGGCTTCCCAACATTTATCACCTTCTCCTAGCCACCCTCATGGATGCCTTCTTCCAGGGATTGGCTGGGGCTTTATTAAAATATTACACACATGGGTCTTCTGAATCTCCCCTGACCTATATTCTGGAAGTTTCTTCCTGAAGAAACAGAATGTGTGGAAATCAAAACACCCAGCCTAGGAAACCCTGACCAGACAAAAACAGTCAATCTCACTGCTCTACTGACTGCAGTGAAGTTAAAAAATAAACTAATTTGGCCTAGCAGCCTAAACCCTAGAGGAGGGCACTGCTTACCTAAATGTTGTGATATGCTGCATTACTAGAATTGAGGTCAAGTGCATTTTTTTCATTCATTGCAGGCCATGACATGAAAATGGAATTGGTTTTCCTTAACACAACACACATTAATGTGCTTACCCTAACACACCACCAAAGATTGCTTACATGAGTAAACTGGGGGAGGATTATTTTGATTTTCTGGTTTCCATGTCACCTGAAAATGTTTTAACTGAATGAAAAGGAAACTACTTGAATTTAAATGTTATTTAACCCATTAATGTGTTACCAATACCCTCTGGCAGGTAATTATGTACTCTCCCTGGGCATGGAATACCAGCCTGGTCCTCAACAGATACCTCCTGATGGTGGAGATGGGTCTGAAACCCTAGCAGTCCTCAAACTGCTGCATCTGGCTGTCAGGCCCCTGGGATTGCCTCACAGATGGATGGTATAGTAGATGCTACAGAGACAGGAGACCAGAGGTAAGAATGCGATAAAGCACGTTCGCAAGCAGACAAAAAAGCCCTGACTCCAGTCCAGGTCAGCAAAATGTGTCGGGGGGGTAAACTAAGCTGGAGGACGAAGTAGAGAGTAGTCAAGTTCAGGCAGAGGGAGGGGTCTTAGGGCAAGGGGTGGCAAGTTAAGGTAAGTGTAGTAAGGAGACAGTATGGGAGACCTTGGCCAACAGTAAAGAAAGCAGGGTATGGAGCACAACAAAGACAGGCAAATGATGATGAGGGAAATAGCCTGGCAGAATCCATCACCAACAACAGGTAACAGGCTTCAGTATTATCTCTTGATCATCAGTAGCCAGTTCAGAAAGACACAGACCAGGCTGTGAAACCTAAACAGCCCTCTGTTTTGGGTAACAGGAAATGCCCAGGCATCAATTCAGGGAACTATGGATGTTCTCACAGAAATTCTTGCAAGTACCATTGGAAGTAACTATGTCAGGAATTCTGGTTGTCCTAACAGGGATTATGTAAGTACCATTGGAAGTACTGGCTAGGATTTGATTAAGGTACTCCTTGTAAGAATTCTGGAAGTATTGTTACCACAGGTAGAGTTGTAACAGAAAATGGATACTGGAGACTATTTCAGCACTCACCTATGTTTTGCCTCATTGTTTTTCTTTTCTGCAGCTGTGAAATTTATTTGCATCTCCCCCTCGCACCACTCCTAGTGTGTTATGTAGTAGTATTTTGTGAGACATAGAATTTCCCACTTACTTCCCTCCCTCCCCCGCCCCCCACCCGCGGACCCCAGTTAGTGATAGAGAGTGTGTGTCACGAGCGACACTAGTTATTGTGTGTGTGTATTTAGTGGTTTATTATCCTCTCCCTTACATGCGCGATTCAGCTGTAGGCAAAGGAGACCCCTTCTTGTTATTCCTAATACTAGAGCAGGGCCCCCCTCTGATCCCTCATTGATTTGCACATGGTATTAGGTATTGTTACTGTCACATGTTGTCTCCCTTTGTAATGCTACCAGCAGCTGCAGGAAACTATTGGTGGCTTTATACAATACTGTATAATATATCTAATATTATCATCACTAGGGCCCTATGAGCTGTGGGTCATGTGTCAATGTTGAACCGACTATGTGCCATGCATTTATAATGCTTCGTGGGAATTGCGCAATGCATGAATGTTACAGTTTAACAAAGGGATGGTGACAATGTGTACAGCTGACATGGGGGGGCCCGGGAAAAAGGATCAAAATCCCCCGGGAACAGTGAGCAATAGATGTAAAATCTATGAGGGTGAGCCGAAACGGGGGCACACATGAGCTGTATGATCAGGGGGAAGAGGGAAAACTGTAGACATGAAAAACCCCCCAACCCAAAACTAAAGTTAAAAGCTATACCATAGAGACAAGGGCACAGTGAAAAAAAAAAACCCAAAGAAAAGGGGAATTTTTTCCCAAAATAGAAATCCCCTGCCGGCGTCCCCCCAAATGTACCAATATGTATATCAAAATACTTTCCCAAATTTTCAAATTAATAGTTTTCAAGATCCCAGCTTTGTATCAAAAAATTTATTACTATAAATCAAAACATAAATGGAATAAAAACTTCAGGCAAGTGACATTAAAAACTGTTTAATCCAAAGGGGTGATAGGGGCCAAATAAAGAAACAGTGATATAAAAACCCAAAATACTCCCTTTTTCTACTGTGATCCTTATTTTTATATTGGCAAAAACAAAAATATTATTTTGCACGTGTTTTATAAATATTTTCAATAAAAAAAAAAAAAAAAAAAAAAAAAAAAATTTCTTTAAAAATAAAGGGGGCGGGTTTGGTTTCCCTTTTTTCCCCCCCGCCGAGTCTTAAGGCCCTCCCAGGGGCTCACCTCTTTTTTTTTGCCTAAAATAAATCCAGGCAAATAAAATTTTTAAAAACCTTCCAGGATAGAGGGATGGAATGATTTTCTTGAATTATCCAGAAGGTGGAGGGTGATTTAAAATTTGTTCTCCTGTAGCTGCTCATGAGTGGGTAAAACAAACCATCTCCTGAGGATCCCCAATTCCCCTCCGGGGGCCTGTTCCCTTTTTTTCCAGTCCTCCTTATTCAGCTAAAAAGGTGGGGTTAAATTTGAAAAACGGAAAAAAAACAACCAAAGTGCCCCTTATCCTTGTGCAAAAAGGGGGTTTTTGCTGCCATTTGCACATATTTAAACATTGTAGCCAGCATAAATTTTGCTCTGCCTTTGTTCCCTTTGCAGTGCTGTCTCCCTGGTCTGTTTTCAGATCACCGACCCTCTCCATTGCAAGCCCGGACCCCAGAGCCCCCCCCAAACGCGTACGTCAAAAGGGTAAACGACTTCATCGGGGGGAATGTTTTAAATGCCACGACTGGCTAATATTTTTCCTTTTTTATTTTTATTTTATTTTTCTCGGGGGCCCGGGCCTTTTTAGGGAAAGGCCCCAAAATGGGCCCCCGGCCCAAAAATTTTTTTCCCTTCCAAAAAAGGTTTAAAAAATTTTTCTTAAAAAAAAAAAAAACCTCTTTTTTGGTATGTGGGGGGGTTCCGGGGTTTACCACCTTTTTTTTTGGGTTTTGGCCCCAACCCTTTTCCCAATTTTTAAACCTTTTTGGGATTTTAATTCTTTTTTTTGGCCAAAACATTGCTAACTGGTCAGCTGTGATCTGTCCTTTGCTCTAAAGTTTTCTAAACAGTGGCTTTTTGGCTTTAAAAATATTTTTCATATTAAATAATTATAAAACATATATCAAAAAAAAAAAATAAAAAAAATATCAATAAAATCATAAATATAAAAAAATAATATTCCCAAAAAAAATAAAAAATAAAGAAAAAATAAAAATAAAAAAAATACATTAAGACAAACCGCATGTAAAATACTTCTCTAAAGGAAACCTTAAAAAATCATTCAATATAAACAGACAATCCAACTTCTAATTCTAAAGATAACAAATTTAACCACTCGACAGTACTTTCTTTACCAAATACTGGGTTTACGACATGTTTATGTAAGAAATAAAATCTGAAAAAACATACTTGATATATCTTTACATGGTTTTGTGCTAAAAAAAAAAAAACTCTAATATCACCATGATACACACCTATAACTCAATACACTAATATTCCAGCGTTCATGTACAACATACTGTACCCTTCAATCAACCAAACTATATAAAATCAACTCAAAGTTAGATTGGTAACAAAATCTCACATTAAGATCACAAAAATAAAACCAATACCAAACATATACAGGAAAACAAAAAACCACACTCCTTATTTTAAAACATTGGGAGCGACAGCCCATATTCATTAGATCCACAATAAAACGATAAAAACTTGCTAAACTAAACTTAAAAGAGTTATCTCCTCCAGTGGTGTAACAAAACTAGCTAAAATCTAGAAAAATCTAAAAAAAATAATATCTTTAAAAAAGTATTTAAACCAGAATCTGCAAATAAAAAAAAAAAAATGTAACTCAAAAAAAAAAAAATAACAAAAAAAATTTAATAACACAAAATATCCAAAAAAATCCTCTTTCGTGCGTCCAATGTAGATCATAAAAGTACCTGGGCAATATGAGCGGCACTAGATAACCCCTCTTGTATCACTGAATTATAAATAACGGATGGTGTCAAATTACAATCTACAAAAAATAGGGGTTCAAAATAATATAAATCTTCTCAACAATTACCCCCCCACCAAAAATACCTGTTGTTTGGGTTATTTTTAAAATATTAATAAAAGATAAATAAAATCTACAAATCAGGTAATTATACCTTATCCATGAACCAAACTACTAAATAAATGTTAAATAAAAAAGGTAAGATAACAATGAAACAGACTACTTAAAAAAACTTTGTCCCTAATAAAAAAACTTTTGTTTTATCTATAAAACTCCAGGTATTGTCCCAATATTATTTTTCAGGCTGCCAATAAATTACCCATATGATCTTCCCATGTTTCTTTATTACAGAACAATAATGATTAATACTGGGTACTAACGCAAACACTACGACAATTCCCACTTTACAGTATTCACTCTTACGTTTGTCTGCTATTCAATAACATTACCGGTCCATAAGGTCTCACTAGTTACTCACTTATCAAAAACAAAAAAACCCTAAAAAAGATAACACATAAAAAACTCAAAAAAACTATAAATCTGAAATTAAAAACCCAAAAAAATTATATAAACATAAACAATATAAAAAAACTTAAAAAAAAACTATCTAAAACAAAAAATATTAACAAACAAAAAAAATATATAAAAATAATAAAAAACCGTAAATCAACCCCATTAACAAAAGAAAAAATTAAAATAAAAAAAACTAAAATAAAAATTAAAACAAAAATTAAAAAATATTATATAAAAAAAATAAAAATAAAAATATAAAACACATAATCAAAAAATAAAATAAAAATACATATAAATATATAAACAAAAAAACACACAACCCCTACACACTCTCCCCTCCGACTCCCACACTCCCAACCACCACCACTAATTTCTCACAAAGAAAAAAAAAGATATATAATTACCAAGTTAGTCGTATAAATACGGGGCAGCTAAAAAGGATGAGGAAAAAAAGATAGGACAAAAAGTAAATGTTTACGTCAACAAAAAAAACAATGACTGCCCAAAAAAATAAAAACATAAAAAGATCAAATAAGCGAAAAATAAAATAGCACTAAGTAGTTCCACACAAACTTAGACGCACACACAAAACTGGTCTATAAATTAAGGAAGGCCAGATAAACGTGTTTTTGTTGTGTCTTTTTTTGTTGGTTGTGGTTATCATTCCAATTTATTATATGTAAAAAACCCGCATCTATAAACCCCCTGAGGGGCTTTTGTTAGTATACAGTGGGTGCACATCTGCTGTACTTAAAACGTGTTTTTTTTCTTTTAGTGTATCCTTCATTTCTTGTTTTCACATGTTTTGTATCCCCCTTTGTATGCCTGTATTTTTGTGAAACCCAAAGGTTGTAATGGGTAATCACATATTCACCTAAAACCCCCCTGTGAGTAAACTATTCCATTAAATGATGGGCCTACCTGGGGGTTGGTGGGTTGGGCTTTTTGAAAATTTTTGGGAAATGAATACCTATAGGTTTGCCTACCTACTGATGGTATTAGATATTTATGTTCTTTTTCATTAATAACTCCTTCTTTTTTTCCCCTTTTTTTTACAGTTTATAAGCTTTTTCTTTTTATTCCCTTTAAAAGGGTTACTGATAAGCACTTCATATTTTCTCTGTCATTAAGCATACTGCCATTAAAAAGATTCATAATAAAATCCTTGATTGTATTTACTATACCCCCTTTCCCTTTGGTCTTTCTGGGCCTTTTTTTATTTTTTGTCATCCCTCTTTTTCAAAAGAAACTAAACCTCCCCCTTTAAAATTCCCCCTCTATTTTTGGTTTTTTAATTTGAGAGAATTCTAAATCTTGTAAAACCAAATTTGTTAAAAAAAGTGTCTATATAATTTTTTTATCTCCAAAACTGGGATTAAACCCCGATTTGTTTTTAAGTTTTTTAAATTTTTAATTCCCCTTTTGTGGGGCATACTTAGTGGATTTACCCCCTTTCACATTCCCAAAAGACAACACCAACCCGCCAAGGGAGGCCCTCATTAATGGAATTTGATTTACTCACCCGCGAGGTTAGGTGAATAGAAAATTACATCTACAACCATTGGCCCCTAAAAATAAAAAGCATATCAAAGGGGTACAAAACATGTATTCCCAAAAAATTTAAGGAACACCCGACAGATAAAAAAACGCTTTTTAAATACAGCAGATGTAGCACACTGTAAAAATAACATAGACCAACAGGGGGCAATAGAAGCAGCTTTAAAGGGGACTTAATAAATTGGAAATAACACCACCAACACAACAGTTCATCATAAGGGGGTTATAAAAATTCTGCCTTACTCAAAATTTTTTTGGTATGGAAAAACAAACTATTCACAAAGGAAAGGGGTTTTCTATGGGGGTAAAATTTGCCCAGCAAACGGGGAAAACTTTATAAAGGCAAAATGGGAAGATGAAACAGTGGTTTTAAAAAAAAGAACCCAGGAAAAAAAAAAATTTTACAAAATATATTGAGACCCTTGGTATATGGAGTGGGGAAAAAGGGAAACTTTAGAAAAAATTTTTTAACGATTTAAAAAATTTAATGAAGCCAAAAAAAAAAACTGAGCTATGACCTCATGAAACCCCTTCCCAAATTTAATTTTTTTTGAAAAATTTAAATCTACAAAGAGGGGTTACAAATTTTTTATAAACCCAAAATCATTTCAAATCTGTTGATAGAAACCCCATATATCCCATAGGGTAGCCCGCATCATAAAACTGGCTAAAACAATATCCCAAAAGGCCAATTTATTAGATTTAAAAAAGGGGAAATGTACAAACATGAAAAAACTATGTAGAACAAAGTGGAATAAATCAAAAGATTTATTTATAAAGGATATAAGAAAGAAATTTAAAACAAAAAGAAGGGGGCAAATTTGGCCCCTTTTGGACCCTAAAGTTTAATAGCAGACAAACATAAAGAGAATACTGAAAAGGAGGGAAATTTGGGGGGTAGTGTTTAATTTTTAAAAAACCCAGTATAAATCAATACAAAACATAATAAAGAAACATTGGAAATCTTAGCATTAATAAGCACCTGAAAAAAAAAATTCCCACAATACCTTTGTTTATAAATACAAAAGCTCCAAATATTAAAACAAAGTGGTGAAGAGTATAATACACCACCTGTTTTTAAAAACAACAAATTAAAATTTTTTTTTAAGGGAAAAAGGGTTTTTTAAACCCGTGGTAGATTTCTAAAGTTCATCAACGGAAAAAAAACCCCAGGAGAAGATTTAAAATTTCAGAACCCCCTAAATGAAAAGGAATAAAACCATCCCAATTTATAACATGTGATACAAAGGGGTTATCATGCCCTCAAATGCCCATGTAATCCCCATCTACATTGGACCACGAAAAGGTGTAAGGGAAAGAATAAAAAACATGTAAAATAATATAAACAAGGGATACAAGTATCACCAATTATCGCAGCTTTTTAAAAAAAACCACAAAAAAAGGGTTCCCAAAAAAATTAGATTCTGGGGGGGGAGAAAAAAAATGTACAAAAAAATGGAGGGGGGAAACCTGATAAGGGGAAAATTGCAAGAAAAAATCGAAGTGGGTCTATGAAATTGGGGTGTCCCGGGTTCCCCCAAAGGGTTAAATAAGGGGGTTTTTGGGCCTTTCATGCTTTTATTTGTAAAAAAAAATAAGTATAAAAAGTTCCCCAAACTAAAATTTGAGGGGTTTTAATATATATAATTGGGGATTTTAAGAAAAGGGATCTGGGCATGAAATTTTGGAAAAAGTGGAGTGAGGTTTTTGGGGAAATTAAAAGAAATTTTTGACTACACAAAACGCATGTAAGGGTTTTATCAAGTAAACAAACCCAAGTAATACTTCTTAAAAAACAAAAACCCAAAAACCCCGATGTAAAAAAGAAAAGAAAGTTAAATTTAAAAAAATTTTTTCAAAAATTTAAGGAATTAATAATTAAAAGACAAATTTGGGGGCTTGAGAATAACAAACAGCGTTTTCTATTATTTTTTTTTTTATTATCTTTTATTATTTGATTTTTAAAAAATATTTTTTTATTTTTTTTTTATTGGTTTTAAAATTTTTAAATTTTTTTAATTTTAATTTTTTTAAAATTTTTATTTTTTAATAAAACATGGTTTTAATTTAGCCCAATAGGTTTTACTTTCAGCAATAAAATTATAGCCAAAAAGCCACTGTTTTTGAAACTAAAACAAGAGACAGATCACAGCTGACCCAGTTTTGCAAAGGGCTTTGGGAACCCGATATCACGTTATAATTTGAGTAGACACACAGGTTTAAACAAATCACCAACAAAAGTTTAAGAAAATCACTGGGAAAATGGCCCCCCCCCCCCATTGGCTCCAGTAAAAAAAGGGGGCCGAGAATATAAAAAAGGAGTATTACATAGTCCCTGGAAACTAAAACATTCCCCCCCATGAAAATCACTGACCCGGTTTACGAAAACGCGTAGGGGGGGGGCCCCTGACTTTACGACATTGCACTGGAGAGGCTCGGTGATCTGAATACAGACACAGGTTTGACAGCACTGCAGGAACAGAGGGAACACATTTATGCTGGACTACAATTGTATACTACTTGGGGCAACGGCCCGCAATAAACCCCCTTTTTGCACAAGGATAAGAAAACTATGGTCCCTTTTTTTCTTCCTTTTTTCAATTAACAACACCCTTTTTAGCTGACATAAGGGGGAAATGGGAAAAAGGAAAAAGCCCCAGGAGGGGGAATTTTGGGGGATCCTCAGAGAGATGGTCAGGATCCCCCTCATGAGCACTACAGGAGAAACCCAATATAAACCACATCCACCCTTTTGAATAATTTAAGAGCATCATTCCATCCCATCTATCCTGGAAAGGAAAAAAAATGTATTTGCCTGGATTTATTCAGCAAATATAAAGGTGGCACATAGGGAAACCCTTTAAGCACTCGGCAGAGGGAACAAAGAAACCACCCGCAAAATTTAATTTTTAAAACTTTTTTTTTTTTTTTTTTTTTTTTTTTTTTTTTTTTTTTGAAAAAATCAAACAAAGGGGACATAATATATATGTGTTTTTCACAATATAAATATAAGGAAAAAAAAGTAAAAAAGGGAGTATTTCTTTATTTGTATATCACGTAAATTTTTAAAAGGGACTTCACCTTTGGATTAAACAGTTTTTAATGTCACGCATGAAGAAATTAAAATTCCAAAGATGTTTTTTAAATCCCCTAATTTAAAAAATTTGGTTTTAAACATGGCCCGAAACTTTAAAGCAAATTCCCTTACCCCTTTGAAAGTATAAGAATACATATTGGTACATGGGGGCGCGGCAAATATCTAATTTTTTAAAAAATTATATTTACACTAGCATAAAGATCAGTGCAAGTACCCGCGAACCTCACGTGAGAAAAAAGGACATCTAAAGACACATATTGAACACCTCATTTCATAAAAAGCTCACAAGCAAAAAACCATTTAAAAACAAGGGGGAAATATATTTTCCAAAATACAAAAAAAAACCAAAAGGTTTGGTTTTCATATTCTTGGGTAAACCCACATCCCCCAATCCTGAAGAAATCCAATACAAGCAATTTTCGGCTGGGACTAAACCCCAAAAAATATAATTTTTATCTACGGGAAAAAAGGTTATAAGCAAAATTTTTAAAATATTTTTTGTAATAAACTTAACGTTTTTTAAAAAATAAAAACTTAAATTTTTTTGCATTATTTAAATGGTTCCTCAAAATCCCATCCAGGGGAAAACTGACCAAATCTGGGGGCCCCCCGGGGAATAGGGGGGCCTGGCCCCCGTGTTCCCCCCCCCCAAACGCAAAAAAGCCAAAGAAAAAAGGGACCCAGGGGCATCTCCCTGGGGCCCCCAAATGCCCGG